>CP106716.1:77162236-77320529 GCA_025503065.1 Gossypium bickii | reverse complement strand
ACTTGTCCACACGGCCATGGACACACCCGCGTGTGCCTCACCCGTGGTCGCTACTGACTTCACCACACGGCCAGTCACACGATCGTGTGACCAGCCCATGGTTGAACCTGACTTGTTTTGAATTTCATCCAAAAGGGAGACGGTCGAGCCACAAGCCCGTATGCTTAACAGTGTGGGCAAATATAGGTCATTTTCAAGGCCAAATTGCCACCCACACAAGGGTCATCCCTACAAGCTCAAACAAGCATTAGTCCATACACAATTGGCAACCAAAATCATGTCATAAGATCAACATATCATCCCATTTAATCTCATCTATAATCATGCTAACTTGTATACCAAATTGCACAACTAAAACACATGTATAGCCAAGCATGATACATCTACATCTTACCTTTCATATAACCATTTCATTGATCAAACATACATACTCATCTTGCATCCATATGCTTACCATAACCTTGACCATTTCATAGGCATGAGATTATACCAAAACCAACATCATATAGCATAGCATCACATACAAAACACAATCACTTATCTAGCCATATCACATGGCTACATATATACATGTCTCAAACATACTCCAAAACAATTAGCATATACATGACATATTTAGCTATTTACACATTCAAAAGTACCAAAGTTGAGTTTGATAGTGTGGTGATGATCCTCGACTGTCCCCAAGCCTCTCGTAGCTTTAATGATCTATAAAATAGAACAAACACACACAAAGTAAGCTTTCCAAAAGCTTAGTAAGCCATATACAAATAAACTTAACATAAATCATTCATAAGCATAGGTATTTGAATTCATTAACATATCTTCATTTCAAGCACATAAATAATCTCTTTGGCTCACTTGGTTTGCCATTGCTTACCAATTCATCATATCTCAAGTATCTCAATTGCTCATATATCAAACATACATATATCTCAAATGTTCCTTTGCATCAATGCACATACTTCCTCACCTTTCATGCTTATACAAAGCATACATATCAACGTACCTAAAATGGATGTACAATTCACATAGTCATTCATTTCTCGGACTTGCCTGTTGAACCGTTTAGAACTAAATAGGATATTCAGAATGCTCAGAATAGTCGTACAATGCCAACATCCCAGACGTGGCCTTACATGTAACCAAATATTGATGCCACTGTCCTAGACAGGGTCTTACACGAATCAATACGATGCCAATGTCCCAGACATCATCTTACACGTAAATCTCATATCGATGCCAATGTCCCAGACGTGGTCTTACACAAAATCTCAAATCAATGCCAATTTCCCAGACGTGGTCTTACATGATATCGAATATTGGACACCTATGTCATGACATACGTATTCCTATCTATTCCTAGGTTCGTACGGGACTTCTTGGACATCAGTAACTTGTCGATATAATCCTTGGATTTCACATACATCTCATCTCGAGCATAATCATAGCAACCAAATTTCATAGATGCATAAATAACTCCATTCAAATACATTTATTTGTATATTGACTTACCTCGTAAAGAAAGAACGAAGATAAACTGATATTCAATAACTTTCGACTTCCCTCGATCTAAATCCATTTTCTTCAGTTCTTGATCTATACACATTCAATTTTAATTCACCGAATCATTCAATTCAATCCAAAAATACACATTTAGGGTAATTTACAAATTAGCCTTTACATTTTTACATTTGTACAATTTAGTCCCTATTTCACAAAATCACAAAATATACCAAATTTCATGATATGCATGCTTGGCCGAATATCACCCATGCTCATTCAAGTCCACACATTTCATTTATTTCACATTTTATTCCTTCAAAATACTATTTTCTCAATTAAGTCCAAAATACTCAAATTCATGAAAAACTCAAAGATAAACTATGTTAACCAAACACATATCTTTCATATTTCACCATCAAACATCTAAAAACTCATGTGTTCATCAAAGGTTCATTTAAAAATCATCATCAATTCTCAAAATTGAGACATGGGTTTTGAAGTATACGAAGCAACGATTACAAAACATAAAAATAATTAAAAACCGAGCTCAAAACATACCTCAATTTTGCTCAACCACGGCCGAATATCATGAAAGCTCAAAAACCCTTTTTCTTTTCTTATTCGGTTCAAAAAGATGAACAACCTCCTCCCATTTTCATTTATTTTTATTATAATGTATATTATTAATCCAATTACCAAATTACCATTAATGAAAACATTTAACATTAATGTAATATGGCTATTTATGTCCATTATCATCCACTCACTTCTGTAATGGTTTAATTGCCTCATAAGGCCTCTACCTTTAAAAACCACATCAAAGAGGCACTTTTACAAACATCATGCTAGTTTTGCATTTAATGCAATTTAATCATTTATCAAATTGATCATACAAACGATCAAATTAACTCACAGAAATTTCACACATATTAATTCACATATCAGAAACACGAAAAATAATATTAAAATATTTTTCTGACTCGAATTTGTGGTCCCAAAACCAATATTCTGACTAGGGTCTAAATCGAACTGTTATATATAGGTTTTGTTGTAAGAAAGTTAACATAAGAAGTTCGAATGATATGAAAAGTTAATTTAGTATTTGTGAATATGTTATGTAATGTTGGATCATAAATCTTATTAGTATGATTAGAAGATAATAGTATGGTTAGTTATGAATGTTGATTGAGTTGTGTTAATGGTCAAAGTATTGGTCTATTGTTGGGTTATAATTGAGGTACTTATGAATGGCACATTGGTTGGAAGTCTAGGTTATTAATTTTGATATGTTTTAAGTGTAAAATTTTGGTTGTTTTGGTCAGGGGATGGTTTGTGCTTTAACCGTACCTTACTGGGCAAGTTTTGGCTTGATTTCTGCTTTTTTAATGAGTCAATTTGGAAGCACACGGTGTAACACCCCAAACTCGGCCCATGCGATTGACCGGATCTGAAATGTTACATGAAGAAAGCGTATACATCGTGTGATTCTTACTAAAATAGGCGTTACTTGGTTGTGTTTAAGTAAAAAAGTTTTGTATGTAAATATTTTATAAAATACAGCTATTTTGAAAGATCGTTTGATGAGTGGAAAATCGAGGTAGTGAGCTTTAAAATTGTGACTTTTGAAAATGTCGTAGATAATTTTGAAAGAGAATCCGAGATAAATCATTTGTAAAAGTTTGCTATAAAATCCATTTATTAATCAATTTTGGAAACCATTATTCATATTTTTAGAAAATTCCCTTTTTAAACAATTTAAGAAAAATAATAAAAGCATCCCAAACATAAAGCAAAATTAAAATAGTCCAGAGGCCTTATTACAACCTAAAAACCCAAAATAGTAAAAGTAATAAAGTAAACGAAAGTAGAAATCTAAAGTTCAAAAACACCATTGCTGAAGTGTGGCTTCCACCGAGTCATCCATGGCCCAAGTCCACATCACTGAGCATTACCTACAAGGGTTAAGAAAAAGGGGGAGTGAGTTACAAGAACTCAGTGTGAAATCCCTTACCGTCATCCACTGGGCCTGAACCCATATAGCAATCATCTTGGACCAAAGCCCATTAACATAACAATATTAAAATGAAGCAAATGTATGCAACCCAACCTATCCAACCAACACACCCTCGTACCATCCAATCACACCTGTGGGGATCAAGTCAACCCACCCCGCCAATCACACCAATTCGCAGGCAAGTTGCCATTTATAATATATTTTTATTGTGGCCAAGCCATCGGAATAACAGAATATACGTGGCATAGCCACTACTGACGGTAATATAATCGGAACATAGCCTTGGGTAAATATGATCGACACAGAGTCATTGATTCATATGTTAGGCACATGGCCATTATCAGAATTTGTGGCAGAGCCACCAAGCTACACTTCTCTTCGACATTTTTCCCATCCCATGCAAATTATTTAAATGCAATATACATAATAAAGCATAATATCCAGAAATATAAACAACAATAATTAATCCAGTGATTTATTACGGTAAATCGACCAATTATAGAACTTTGTAATTCGGCCCACCAAGGCATTCTAGCAAATCGACCCTTTAGGGGCATTTTCGTAATTCAGCCAATAGGGGCATTTTCGTAATTCGATAATTTAACCCTCTAAGGGTAATTCAGTAATCTCGCAACCCAGGGATATTTTGGTAATTCTGCAACCTAGACTTAACTACTAATGTGGGGCATAAAAATTGAAACTGTTCATCTACGTCATACTGACTAAATTGACTATAACTCGAGTTAGAAAACTCGAAATTTAGATCCGTAAATTTTCCTTGAAACTAGACTCATATATCTTCTTACTACAATTTTTCTAGAATTTTTGGCTTATCCATTTAGTACAGTTTATTCATTAAAGATTCCCTTGTTTCACTGACTAACAGTTCTGACCTCTCTTATCCTAAATTCAAATATCTCACTGTACGGTTTTCATATGTTGCTCCCACTTGTTTCTGTTAAAAATAGGCTCACTAAGGAATCTATACATATAACTTATAACTCATAATTCACTTTGTACAATTTTAAACGATTTTTCCAAGACAAAATAGGGAACCACGAAGTCAATCAGAACCAGTCTCACTAAAATTAAAATATCACTGAATAAAATTCCTCTTCCTCCTCTATTTCTTTCATATAAAAATAGACACATTAAGATTTATTTCTATATCTTATTCACTTTCTAATTCCCTTTCTCTGATTTTTCGTGATTTTTCAAAATCACGTCACTGCTGCTAACCAAACTGTTTCATTGCAAAATATGGTTACCACTACGAATACACGCACGCCTGAGTGGTCATGGATGCCAGTTTCTGGTTTTCTTCGGTATTTCGACCGAATCACAGAACATTTCATGCAAACTTTTAGAGAGGTATGAGATTACACACCATTTCAAATATGTATTCGGAAGGGTATGGGATTACACACCTTATTCGAAATCCGTAACACGATACTCTCCGTGGCACCTAAAGGTACAATCGGTCAACAATTAGTCCAAAGCCCAATTTACAACTTCAACCAAGTATTGCGATTGATTAAAAATCTATATCACTTACCAACAATCCGAGTCTCTTATTACGAGGGATAGGTGATCGATTGGCCCTCTGATAAAGTACTTCGAGATTCTACTTACCAACCTTCTTCTGAAAGCCAAAGGCTAGAGAGATGGCAAGAGTGTACGCTAATACTCTACCGATTTGGTCAAGGAAGAGAGAGTGTCCAACACCCAAAAGAAAAAGGAAAGAAAAAGGGATATAGTCTTATGTGGTTCGGCTATTGGAGAAAAAGAACAAGGGTGATTCGGCCTGTATGTAAAATCGATTAAAGAAAATGAGAGAAATGTTGGAGAAATAGTGAGGAAGGAAAAGAAGAGATGGACATAAGAAGTTTCAAAATTTCGGCTAATACCATGAAGGAGATAAACAACAAGAGGGACTTGTTTTTTCGGTAACTAAGGGAAAAGATTGGAAGGTAAGCACCAAAATGTTAAAAGAATAAAGACAACTATGGCAAAGATGAAAAGAAGAAAGAAGAATTTCTCTCAAATGGTCTCGATTTTAGGAAAAGAAACAGATGTACCAAATGAACAAAGAAAAGACTTGCAGAAAGAGATCAAAAGCTCCTCAAAATGCCTAACAAAATTCGGCACACCCCTTTACCAAAACCGATTTCATCTTTGCCAAAAAGATGCATTTTGACCAAAAATTCCTTCCCTTGGCAACTCCTAATATTCAGCAAACATGTTCCATCCCTTGCCTTTTTCTTTGATTCCTTTCCCTCTTTTTCCCTAGTCTTCCACCTTACCGTATTCCTTAGCCATCTTTCCATCAATAAAAAGTCTCCCTTTCCATAATAAAGCCATGACCGACACATGGAAAATGAAGCACAAAAATTAATCAAAAATGAAATAGATGTGATTCGAACCTCAGACCATTAGTACACTCCGCATGCCACTTTCCACCTTTACCAATAGACTCCTTGTGCTAGCAAATTACTCACTTATTTCCATAAGCATTGATGCCACTTACCTTCTCTCCTTAAAGTGCTTAAACATAAAAATTTTGCTAAGGCCCAATTTGAACCCAGAACTTCCTAGTACCCCGTAACTTTCCAAAATCACCTTCCTAATAAGTCCAACTTGAAATAATGCCATTCTCAAATTCCCATAAATTTTAAAATGCTTCTATGCTCAAGGTCCAATGGGCCCAATCCTACTAGGCCCAATTCCGGGTCATTACAATTCTACCCTCCTTAAAAAAATTTCGTCCTCAAAATTTCCAATCAACTACTAAACGCACCGCTCAAATCACACCACTATGCTTTCGCTGCGCACTCTGATCTTAATAACACTAATGTACTTTTAACAAAATCTTAATCCTCTTTCACACAACCAAACATCTAACCACAGAAACAAGCAGTTATCTACCACTTATACCTAAAATTTTCTACATTCAATCATCACGTCCAACCAAAACATACCTGACTTGATGGTGATAAAACAATCCCGAGCCTTATGCTCCTTAGACCCGCATCTCAAGCATACTCCTGACCTCCTCCAACATTCTCCCGGATGACGCCTTCTACAATAATCACAAGCCAGAAAGTTTGGACGTGCCTTAACACGCTTTACGGAACGAGACTGCGACCCAAAAGAACCGCGATCTCTTTTCTTCTTACAGTCCACCCACCCAACTCAAAATGCTTCACCGATTCCTTTAACCTCCTTCAATACCTCCTTAACTATCTGAGTCAGCTCATCAACCCCAGCTCAATCATGAGATCCTATCTCAGCCACTGGCGATGCCAGCACCTCCCTTTCGGAAACATGCCCCGATGTTGAAAATCTAGCCCTAGCACCTCGGCCTCTATCTCGTTCACGTCTATCGCATCCACGTATTCTAGCGCTCATGTTCACTAAGTCGATTTAATCTTATTACGAGTTTTATGAATCAATACACTATTTCAGTGTTTATTAAACAATGTTTTATGGAGTATAGAAAGTAAAGTTATTTTCGTAGTACGTATCTAAGGTCTCAATCTCTATAGTTTCAGCTCCTAAAGCTAAGAGTTCTAGAGTATTTCTACAGTCATACCACAAAATCATAAATTGAAAACATAAACTTACTTGACTTGGTGCTGGATACCCGTGGTGCCATACTTCCTTTAGAACATGCATTTATAAATCTAAAAATTTTAAACAGCTTTGGAAAACGCTTTTGAACCCAAACCACATAGCCATTATCAGAATTTGTGGCAGAGCCACCAGGCTACACTTCTCTTCGACATTTTTCCCATCCCATGCAAATTATGTAAATGCAACATACATAATAAAGCATAATATCCACAAATATAAACAACAATAATTAATCCAGTGATTTATTACGGTAAATCGACCAATTATAGAACTTTGTAATTCGGCCCACTAAGGCATTCTAGCAAATAGGCCCTTTAAGGGCATTTTCGTAATTCAGCCCATAGGGGCATTTTCGTAATTCAGTAATTTTATCCACTAAGGGTAATTCGGTAATCTCGCAACCCACGGGTATTTCAGTAATTTACCCTCCAAGGGTATTTTGGTAATTCTGCAACCTAGACTTAATTACTAATGTGCGGCATAAAAATTGAAACTGTCTATCTACGTCATACTGACTAAATTGACTATAACTCGAGTTAGAAAACTCGAAATTTAGATCCGTAAATTTTCCTTGAAACTAGACTCATATATCTTCTTACTAATTTTTCCAGTATTTTTGGCTTATCCATTTAGTACAGTTTATTCATTAAAGATTCCCTTGTTTCACTGACCAATGGTTCTGACCTCTCTTACCCTAAATTCAAATATCTCACTGTACGGTTTTCATATGTTGCTCCCACTTGTTTCTATTGAAAATAGGCTCACTAAGGAATCTATACATATAACTTATAACTCATAATTCACTTTGTTCAATTTTAAACCATTTTTCCAAGACAAAAATAGGGAACCATGAAGTCAATCAGAACCAGTCTCACTAAAATTAAAATATCACAGAATATAAAATTCCTCTTCCTCCTCTGTTTCTTTCATACAAAAAATAGACACAGTAAGCTTTATTTTTATATCTTATTCACTTTCTAATTCCCTTTTTCTGATTTTTCGTGATTTTTCAAAATCACGTCATTGCTACTGATCAAACTGTTTCATTGCAAAATATGGTTACCACTACAAATATACGCAAGCCTGAGTGGTCATGGATGCCGATTTCTGGTTTTCTTCGGTATTTCGACCGAATCACAAAACATTTCATGCAAACTTTCAGAGAGGTATGAGATTACACACTATTTCAAACAGGTATTCGGAAGGGTATGGGATTACACACCTTAATCAGAATCCGTAACACAATACTCTCTGCGGCACCTAAAGGTACAATCGGTCAACAATTAGTCCAAAGCCCAATTTAGAACTTCAACCAAGTATTGTGATTGATTAACAATCTATATCACTTACCAACAATCCGAGTCTCTTATTACGAGGGATAGGTGATCGATTGGCCCTCTGATAAAGTACTTCGAGATTCTACTTACCAACCCTCTTCTGAAAGCCAAAGGATAGAAAGATGACAAGAGTGTAAGCTAACACTCTACTGATTCGGTCAAGGAAGAGAGAGTGTCTAACACCCAAAAGAAAAAGGAAAGAAAAAAGGATATAGTGTTATGTGGTTCGGCTATTGGAGAAAAAGAACAAGGATGATTCGGCCTGTATGTAAAATCGATTAAAGAAAATGAGAGAAATGTTGGAGAAATAGTGAGGAAGGAAAAGAAGAGATGGACATAAGAAGTGTCAAAATTTCGGCTAATACCATGAAGGAGATGAGTAACAAGAGGGACTTGTTTTTTCGGTAACTAAGGGAAAAGATTGGAAGGTAAGCACCAAAATGTTAAAAGAATGAAGATAGCTATGGCAAAGATGAAAAGAAGAAAGAAGAATTGCTCTCAAATGGCCTCGATTTTAGGCAAGGAAAAAGAGATACCAAATGAACAAAGAAAAGACTTTCAAAAAGAAATCAAAAGCTCCTCAAAATGCCTAACAAAATTTGGCACACCCCCTTACCAAAACCGATTTCATCTTTGCCAAAAAGATGCATTTTGACCAAAAATTACTTCCCTTGGCAAATCCTAATATTCAGCCAACATGTTCCCTCCCTTGCCTTTTTCTTTGATTCCTTTCCCTCTTTTTTCCTAGCCTTCCTCCTTACCATATTCCTTAGTCATCTTTCCATCAATAAAAAGTCTCCTTTTCCATAATAAAGCCATGACCAACACATGGAAAATGAAGCACAAAAATTAATCAAAGATGAAATAGATAGGATTCGAACCTCAGACCATTAGTACACTCTACACGCCACTTTCCACCTTTACCAATAGACTCATTGTGCTAGCAAATTACTCACTTATTTCTATAAGCATTGATGCCACTTACCTTCTCTCCTTAAAATGCTTAAACATATAAATTTTGCTAAGGCCCAATTTGAACCCGGAACTTCCTAGAACCCCGCAACTTTCCAAAATCACCTTCCTAATAAGTCCAACTTGAAGTAATGTCATTCTCAAATTCCCATAAATTTTAAAATGCTTCTACGCTCAAGGTCCAATGGGCCCAATCCTACTAGGCCCAATTTCGGGTCGTTACAAACGGCTTGGGACACAGGCTGTTGCACGACCGTGTGTCACACACGCTCACCCCATATAGCCATGGTAGTTTTAGTGTAGGTTTCACATGGGCTGTGACATGGCCATGTGAAACAAGTTAATGAGTTACACGAGCAAGTACGCGGTGTGCTAAATGGACATGTGAGCCAAGTTAGAGAGTTACACGGTCTATGACATGGGCTGGGACACGACCGTGTGTCCCAACTTCGAATGTTCACACAGTCTGATCTTTGTCATATGGCTGTGTGACCCCTGTCTTTCCAAAGTTTCAAGTTTATCCAAAAGCTCATATTTTTATACAAATTGATCCTAGAATGCCTTCTGTAACACCCCCAGACCCGACCCAGACGTTATGGCCAAATTCGGGGATGTCAAATCAAAGGGATAATTCAAAACAATTTTGCTAAGTTAAAATTTAAGACCCAAAAGCCCATATTTTTAGGTATTCCGAAAACCTTGTTTAAACATAAGAAATTTACTCAGGTTTAGTAATTAAGTAAATAGCTGAAACAACAAAACTCAAAATCCAAAGTCAAATCGGAGTACAAGGCCTTATTACATCCATTGAAAATAAAGTAATTAAAATAATGTCTTTTGAGACAAATAAATAAAACTTCTACATATCTTGTAGTGTGGCCATCTCTGAGTCCTCTCCCACGTCGAGCCGGTTACTGAGGATCACCTGAAACATTTAATAAAAAGGGTGTGAGTTTCGAAACTCAGTGTGTATGACCCTTGGTAATCCAATCAACATACAGTTATTACATTGGGCCTAATCCCTATAAAAAACTGTGGTCTTGGGCCTTAGCTCACAATGACCTCATATCACATCCGTATCACATGAATGCAATTCACCCATCCCAAATCCAACCCTGCACTCCATTTCCCTTCCAACCCTACACTCTTGTAGGGATATAAATATCAATCCAACCATCCCTACACTCCAAAGGTAGTATCAGCAGCGGCACTACTCAAACGTTGCAGCAAAGTTGCTATAATGGGCTTAAAGCCACTGGTGGATCCACAATCGTCAAGCGACTATGCGATCCTCAAATCTTTCTCGGTATCATCAAACCCACCCAAATGCAACATATATTTCATGAATGCAACATACACAATTTCACTCATTAAGCACTTAGGGGTATTTTAGTCATTTCACTACCTAGGGGTATTTTCGTAATTCTACCCTACAAGGGTATTTAGGTAATTTTGCAAAACAGGGGTATTTTGGAAATTTTGTAAATTAGGGATATTTTGGTAATTCTGTAAATCAAGGGTATTTCGATAATTTTCTAAACTAGGGGTATTTTAGTAATTCTGTAAACCGAGGGTATTTCGATAATTTTGCAAATCTAAGGATACTTTGGAAATTTTCAAACTAAGGGTATTTTGGTAATTTCAAATTAAAGGTATTTTGGTAATTTTGCAAATCAGGAGTATTTTGGTAATTGCGCAAAACATGGGTGTTTTGGTAATTTCCCAAACTAAGGGTATTTTGGTAATTTTCCAAATCAGGGGTATCTTAGTAATTTTACAAACCAGGGTATTTTGTTCCCTCTCGGGTTTTAGTTAAGAGCTTTGGCCCATTAACAAGTTATTGCGGCTAAAGTGAACAGACACTATGCACCAGGTAGGATCCTAGAGAAGAGGAGGTGGGCCACTAGGACCGCTTAAGTACCAAGCTCTCTCTAAATCCAATCCTAGACATACATATGTTCGTTGCCACACTCTAACCCAGCAACTTGTCCATGGACATGTTTAATTATTAAATTAAGTCTTATGCGGTTTAAGAGTTGTTCAAAACTAGGCCTAAAGTCTATTAAACCCTAGCATACTTGTCAACGTCCCCATAAAGCCCATCAAGCCCATTTCACATTCATATAACCCATTAAACCCAAATCACATCCTTATGGTCTATTAGGCCCAGTTCTCATTCATATGGCCTATTCGGCCCAAAACAATTCCAGATCATGTAACATGCATGACTAACTCAATTCATATAACCAAATCAATCAATTTCATCAAACTTAGCCTTAGGGCCCACTGAGCCCATTTACCCACTTTCGGCTTTCTGACATTGCCGATATCATGTGTGTATAGTGTTTGTACACACTTGGTTACTGTGACGTGCTATACTATCCTTGGTCTTGAACCTACAACCAACCAACCTTCAATCATTCACCCATACTTAATCAAAATATTTACCAAAAGCCGAAGCCTTCTCGTAACCTTACCGTGTGCCACCAGATTCTAATAGCCCTTTCTTAGCTACTAATCACGAGTATCCCCTGGATCTGCACTCACACATACACCATCAAACTATGAGTGACTCATAATCCACACAAGTCACCCCTATAGATCATACTCACATTCGACCATAATCGGGTTGAATACACTTACACTTTGCTAACGATCCTTACCACGCTTGTGATCTCTGAGCCTTACCCTTTTTAATACAAGATTAACGATAATGAGAAGTTAGATAACCCTTCGGCTTTTAACAAAACACACTAAGGGCTTAACTGAATACTTACTGAATCCACTTTTGATCCTGCGGCCTAGATAGCTACTGAACGAGATTCGGCTTTTAACCTTGACTGATAGTAGATAATAATCAATTTGTGATGGAGGCAAAACAATAAAGATTCAACACTAATAGGGATTTTGGCAAGAGAAGATGGTGATACTTCGGCAATAAAAGAGTTTGGCTATGAGAGAATTAGGCAAAAAGGGATTCGACTATAGGAGATTTCGACAACAAAGCAAGGTATTTTCAGTTGTGGAAAAATAAGGTTTCGGCAAGGAAAAGAAAAAGAATGGAAAATTCGGCATTACCTAGGACCCCAGATTCGGCACACACACATTTATATAGCCTATAGCCGAAATTTAGCCACCCCTAAAGTCCAATTCGGCACCACTTCATCCACTGCTCATCTCCTAATTTTTCTCCATGATATCTTCCTTATCCTTCTCCTAAATTCTCTTTACTAATCATTTCTCCTTATAGTCCCTCTACACGCCACTTCCAGCCTTCTAGAAGCCTAAAATTAAACTCTAAAATAAAGCTAAGCTAGCACTCGAACCTCAGACCTTCCTGCATGCATATGTCGCCACCTCTGTACACTCTAGTGGCGTCACTTAGCCACTTCACCACAGGCTTCTTTGTGCCATTTTTCACTTATTTTTATTTAAAAGCCCACTACTCACAACCTTGATTCCTTAATTAATTAAATTAAGAATCCTCCACCACAAAACTCGAACCCAGAGCTTTTCCAACACAACTAGACACTCCAAATTCATTAAACCTTTAAAGTCGTCATGTCATTTGTCATTTTCTTGCTCACTTAAAAATTTTATGAGACCCAAAACCCATTAGGCCCAATTCTACTAGGCCCAAATTCGGGGCGTTACACCTTCGATCAAATTTTAGGGCCTCGTAAACTTGAATTAAGACCCATGTGAATAATTATTCTATGAATTATCGTATGTTTATATTTTAAATGAATATTGATCTAAAATAAGATAATTTGTTCCATTTGTTTCTGTAATAGTTTGATCCTTAATCCAGCGACGGATTCAAGATACAAGTGTTACAAAATCAACCATATCATAAGTGAATCTCCATGTACATATCATTCATCACATACTTATTTTTTCCATTCAAATCATTTGCATTTATCAAATTTACCTTTTCTTAAGATTATGAATAATTATCCAATTGTATACATGCCTTTCTATTCACCTTAACTTACCCATTGAACCATTTAGAATTACATTGGATACTCGGGAATGCTCAGACAAAGTGTGCCTTTCCATATAACCGTAACCTTTCCTTTTCAATAGTGCTCACACGAGCTGTGAAATGGGTCTGCTCACATAAGCTGTGCGTCAGAATGTTAGCTACACAATACTGCTCACACGAGCTGTGGAGAATCCACAACAAATGTAGGACCTCAGCCATCGGTAGGACATTCAAGACTAGCACCCGAAACATGAAATCCCTAATGACATGCCATTCTTGTCCTAAGAATTCCTGAGGTTCAAACGAAATTATTTAACTGTCAATTATTCAAAACATTGATATATATATTTTCAAGTTAGTTTATAACTAAAATAATATAATAGTTAATCAATTAAACTATCATTAAGAAGATTATAATTCATACGAACTTACCTAGACAACTATAGTTGCAAAAGTAGAGTTGGACCAAAGCTTTTGTTTTTCCCTGATTTAAGTCTGATTATTGCTTATCTTGATCTAAATAAATAATTTCATTCAATTAAGTACTTTAAAAAACCTCAAGTATTCAATTCAATCTATAATTCATATTATCATGAAATTACAAAATTACCCCTCCTATTTTAACTTTTTCAGAACTTAGTCCTTAAGCTCGTAACTTTAAATTTAACCATTTTAACTTAAACCCATGATAACTGATTCTTGCCTAAACTTAAATAATCTACATTTTTCCATTATTTCATACAATATACATAAAAGTCTTTAAGTAAGCAATTTAATCCCTAAACCTTACATTCATAAATGTCCACTTAACAAATCATGTTCATTTAACAATTAAAATTAAAAAAACTATCAAGTAACATCACAAACACATCAATTTAATTCATGGCATATCCCTCAACCTTAAATAATTTTGCAGTTTAACCCTCAGGCTAAGTAGTTTAAGCTAAAACAAGCTCAAAAACATAAAAATCATTAAAAAACGAGACTCAAACACATACCATGCAATGAAGTAAGTCTAGCCAAAACCTCCAACTCCTTCTTCAATGGTATTTTTGGTTGAACAAACAAAAAACGAAGGAAGATGATAGTTGTTGTTTTATTTATTTCATGCTTATTTAATTATTTACTCTTTTGTCGTTATGTTATAACTTAAATACTAGCATAAACATGTCCATAATTGTCCACTATCAACATATATTGTATAATTACCATCTATGTTCATTAGTTTTCCTTTCCATAGTCAATAACCTATAGTAGAATTCATGTAAGAGCCCTTTTTCAGTGATGTCGGAAACAATGGTTTTGGGGCCACCAAATCCGGCGAGTAAGTTCGTAAATATTATTATTTAATATTTATAAGTCGAATATGGTTTTAAAAAGGTTTTTTGCAGTAATTTTTGTGATATGAATGATTAATTAAGTTCAAGTGGTAAGACTCTAAAGTCAAGTGGTTTTAGAAAATGAGGTATCGGGAATTCATTTCTATAAACTGAGCCATAAATATTTTTATAAATATTTACGGAGTTTCATTAAGGTTTTATTAAATTTTCGTTGAAAATTTTTATTGTTTTGATAGTTAATTAAGCAAAAAGGACTAAATCGTAAAAAGTGTAAAATGTGATCACTTTTTGATTAGAGTGATTAAATGGCTTATTGAATAAAGGAAAAGGGACCTAGATGGTAATTAGACCATTATTATAAATAATGGACAAAGGTGGACATTAAATAGGTGAATTTTGATATTGTAACAAAGGTTAATTTAGTAATTTATTTATTAAAAGAAAAATAAAACAAATAAAAAATGGTATCATCTTCTTTAACTTTGATTCCATCAAAATTGGTTGAAGAAGGAAGCCATAGCTACAGCTTTATATTTGGCCATGCTTTGGATGATGCATGTAAGTCCGTTTTAACTCCATTTTTAATAATTTATATGTTTTTGATGTAGTTATAACAAGGTCCAGCTAGCTCATACCTTCGATTTTGAAACTGTTAAAGATTTTGAAGATTTCCATTGATGAGTCTATGTGATTTTAGTTATTAAATGATGAATTTGAAATGCTTGCTGATATTTAAAAGCATTTTGTTAAGTGATTTTGATTAATTTTTCGATTAGGGACTAAATTGTTGAAATAGTAGAAGTACAAGGATTTGATGTGAAATTATTGCAAATGTGGGCTACTTTGTGTGCCATGAATATTCAACTGATGCGAATTGGCATTAAAAATGGTTAATTTTCCTGTTTTAGGCCTGGAGACTAAATTGAATAAAAGTAAAATGTTAGGGGCAATTTTATAAAAATGTCGAAAATGACTAAATTGAATAAAATACATTGTTTTACTATCTAAATTAAGAAATTGAATGAAATTATTAATTTAGATCAAGATTGAGTGGAAAATCGAGGAGAATGGAAAATTACCAAAATGCCCATGTACTTTATCTTTTCTGCAATTTAGTCAGGTAAGTTCGTAACTTGATTAGTTCAATTGATTACTGTTTCGATAAATTATCATCTATTTGTGTATATATGTGAATCAAAATTTTTAGCTTGAAGGAAACGAATAAGACACTATGGCAGCACAACATAAAGATGTACATGACCATGGTTGGACCATGGCAATGTTTACGTGAGACCATAGCGAGGCTATGGCAGTTTTTCAGATGTAAGACCATGGTTGGACCATGGCAGTGTATATATATATATATGTAAGACCATAGCTAGGCTATGGTATTCTAATGATAAGAGCATAATTGGGTTATGGCACTTTGAGCGTAAGACCATGGGAAGGCCATGGCAGTGCACATGTAAGACCATGGTTGGACTATGGAACAATATGAAATGTGTACCGGGGTTTCAATTGTCTTTATAGTGTTCATTGAATGTGAAAAGGGATGGTTTCGACCATCGATTAAAGAAAAGATATGGTTTTAACCTTCGTTTAGCACACTTGTGTAAGCTCCGGTAAGGGTTTCAATTGACTTCACTACGACAAATATAGAAAGGTATGATGTATCAATGATCAAAGTATGAATATTCATGATTTGAAAGGTATGATTTAAGTGATGCTATGTTTATATACCATATCTTACCATGTGATGATATTGCTAAGTTATGTTTTAATCATTAGCCTGTGATAATGGTAAGTGTTCAATATGAACCAAGACATGTGTGTGTGAAACTTATTGAAATGATGATACATGGAAAACATGATATGTTATAAGGATAACAGATCCAATTGGATCATGCTCAAGTATAATGGTTATCTATGTTAAGTTCACATGAATTATATTCAATTATGCTATCATGTGTTGTTGTTGGTGCTTGGGCTTGTGACAAGTTTATGATTGAATTATATCATGCTTAATCTTAAAGAAATACACTGAAATGGTAAGTGCTCAATTGGTAACGAGCTTATGTCCATGAAAAGGTGAAATAAATCAAACTATGTAATTTCTTGTGCAATGGTTGATTATGTAGTTGATTCCAAATGAGCTATATTTAAATGCACTAGTTTGTAGTCATGGTTGATATTATGCGTATATCTTGTGTGTTATGCATATGAAACGGGTGAGGAAAGGTAATGTAGCAGCCCAATTTAGGGGCCAGTCGAAACAATGATTTCTAAATCACTAACTCGAGGTCAGAGAAAATTATTTTAATGTTATTTTATGAGTTATAGCATGATTATATAGGTGCATGAAAATTTTGGTGCTTTAATTCTAGCAATTGCATGCTTAATCGCAAAAAAAGACTAAATTGCATAAAGTGCGAAAGTTCTATTTTATAAGCTAAAGGTGCCTAATAGCCATAGAATTTTAATTGGAGGCATTTAATGTGAAATTAGACCCTTCTAAAGGTCATGGCAGGCCATAAGAGGACAAAGAAGTCAAAATTTGTCAAAGTTGGTGAAGTAGGTGGAGTAAATTGATGAAATAGAATAAAATAAAGAAAGAAAAGATATCATATTTTCTCTCCATCTTCTCCACCGAAAAATACAAGCAAAATAGGGGTTTAAGAGCTCAAAATTTTCAGCAAATTCTCACCTTTGAAAGAAAGTGACTTTGGTGATTTTTCTTGATAATATTTGTACTTTTGGAACCCTAAAGCTTAAGCTAGCTAAAGAGGGGACTATTTTACAAAATGGTTGAAAGTTTAGAGTTTTTCCATGTGAACATTTATGTTGTTTGTTGCATTTTTATGGAAAAAAACGAGTCTTAGTTGTTAGATAAACAGCTTTTGTGAAGGGTGTTTTCATGAAAACACCTAATAGGACCTTTTTGTAGAGGTTGTGTAATAAGGGGTAAATGTGTGTAATAATGAGTATAAGTGCGGTTATAAGAGAAATAAATGTTCACCTAGGCCCGTTAAATGAAGAAATTTGATTAGAATTGAATTACGAGCCTAGGGGTAAATTGATCATTTTATGAAAGTCTAAGGGAAAAATGGTAATTTTGCCAAAGTATGATTATCGAAATATGTTGATTAATGTGGTTATTAAATGACCTAATTTATTATTATATAGATTAATGTGGTTATTAAATGACCTAATTTATTATTATATAGATTAAGAAGAACAAGGGATTAACCTTGATCGAGGAAAAGGCAAGGTATCGGATTAAATCGGCAGGTGGCCTATTTTGAAACTGAGGTAAGTTTGTATGTGATAAATTCAACATCATGCTAGTATGTTTGAGAATGTTTGATATTATAATGATGCATAATATTTCTATGAAATTGAGTGATGGTGTTGAATGAGGAAAATGACAAAAGTTGTGATGTTGAAATCCTAGTTGGATTATAATAAATGTGAGAATACTATCACTAAGACATGAGACGGATAAGGTCCCGTGTAAGACCATGTCTGGGACATGGCCTCGGTATTGAATATGAAAATCGTATAAGACCATATTCGGGATATGGCATCAATAATTGATATAAGATCTCGTACAAAACCATATATGGGTTATGGAATCGGCACTCAAAGGTGACCTCATGTAAGACCACATCTGGGATGTGGGATTGACTTCATAATTGTGTGAATGGCGATGAACATGTATCTTTGATTATCCCTGTAACACCCCTTACCCAGGTCTGACGTCGGGACTGGATACGAGGCATTACCATGCTTAACCTTGCTTGAACATGCAATAAAGGGCTATAAAATTTTAGTCCAAATTAAAACTTTTCTTTCTTAGACATAACATGCATATTATGGGCCTACGAGGCCTTAAACATACATCCGAAAGGTTTCAGAGTTGAAAAATTTTGCCTAAACAGGGGTCACACGCCCGCGTGACTTGGGACATGCCCTTGTGGGCAGGCCATGTGGTCACACACGCCCATGTTCCCAACCTGTGTAAAATTTTTTTTTCGAGCCTACAGGGGTTTTCATATAGCCAGATACACGCCCGTGTCAATAGCCCGTGTCCTTCACACGGCCTAAACATGCCCGTGTCTTCACCCGAGTGTGAAAACTAGGGGTATTCTATTTATGACGTCAGAAACCCCTCAAGGAGCACACGGCCCAAGCACACGCTCGTGTGTTGGCCCCTGTGACGAATCGAATTCTCGTAATTTAATGCAGGGGACATACGGCCTATCAACACACCCAAGGGGTTGACCGTGTGTCACACACGGCCTAGACACACGCCCGTGTGTCTACCCATTAGGGCACTTAGAGGCTATATTCCAAGCCAATTGCCACCCTGAAACATAAACACACTTATGCCAACACAAGCAATTCATGTACTATGAATAATTCCTAAAACATCACTTATAGAGTTCATAAAACTCATCATCATTAATATATATATAACTTAACAAATATTGGCCTATCACTTGGGCCAATATACAAAAAGAATTGTAACTTTAATAGCCAATTCTTTGGCTCCCAATATTATATAACTCAAAATGGTATAATCTCTATACATGACATACTTAACATAAAACAACTTGGTTATACCAAAATAATGATTGATAGTGTGATCCGAGCTCCGATTTCTAAGATTCCCGAACTAGCTTGCCGAAACTACAATGAAAAAGGAAAAAGGGAGGGTAAGCATATAGCTTAGTAAGTTTGCATGAAATTTATGTAATAACATAAATACTTAAAATAACTCATTAATCTCATGATACATGAACAATATAAGCATCAAGTACTCAGGCATACTTACTCATACATACTCTTATCCATCTTAAATCACAATACGATTTCATACTTGTATTTTATTCATGGTACGTGTATCACTTAGTCACATTATTTAGTACTTTAGCTAAAGTAATCATAAACTCAAATCATTAACTTCCTTAGCTTAAACAAAACTCTTTATCATCCTTGAGTAGCTTAACTTGTTACTATTTTTATTCACTTAACTCCTTTGTTACTCTTTCACACTTGGCTCTTTTGCCCGTTGAATTTTCTCAGAATAACAGAGTATATTCAATCTGATCAAACATGTATCTTGATGCCAATGCCATATGCCGTATATGGTCTTACATGGAATCACCTCACGATGCCGATGATATATCCCAGATATGGTCTTACACGGGATTCCTTAGCTTGATGTCGACACCATGTCCCAGACATGGTCTTACACGAGATCTTCCTTTTGTGCCAAAGCCATGTCCCAGAGATGGTCATACACGGGACCTTCCTTGTATGGTGCCGATGCCATGTCCCAGACATGGTCTTACATGAGACCTTCCTTATTCGATGCTGACGCCATGTCCCAGACATGGTCTTACACAGGATCTACATTCGGTGCCAATTTCATGTCCCAGACATGGTCCTACATGGGACCTACATTCCTTGATACCGATGCCATGTCCTAGAATGGTTTTACACGGCTTTCCTTGTCTCATGTTATGAAATAGATATCCTCTTTATTCCAAGACTTCAATCGGGACTTTCATTTTTTGTGCTCGTTGATTTCTTTATTAAGGCATTATTATTCTTTTTCAAAGAAATAAAGTATATTCAATAACATAATAACTGATTTAATGTAAATACACATAAAGCCTTAAATTCATACAAACTTACCTCGGTACTCCAAAATATGTGTAATTTAGTCCCCGACTTTGTTCTTGCCTCGGTTTCAGTCTGACTTCGTGTTTCTTGATCTATAATAATAACTTAACTTGTTTAATACTTACATTGACTAAATTGACTCATATCTCATAATTTGGAAAAAATTTATGTATTTTGGAAACCATTTTATAGCTTTAAGTATTTTAGAAACCAAGTTTAAGCATAAGAAATTTACTTAAGTATAATCATTAAGTAAATAGTTAAAACATCAAAACCCAAAATTTAAAATCAAATCAAAGTACAAGGCCATATTACATCCAATGAAAGTAAAGCAACTAAAACCATGTCCTTTGAAACAAATAAATAAAAATAAAAATTTAAACATCTTGTAGTGTAGCCATCTCCGAGTCCTCTCCCATGCCGAGCTGTCTATTTAGGATCACTTGAAACATTAAATAAAAGGGTGTGAGTTTCGAAACTCAGTGTGTACAACCCTTGGCAATCAAGTCACATACACATATTCACATTGGGCCTAAGCCATATCAAAATCGATGGTCTTGGGCCTTAGCCCTCAATGACCTCATATCATATCATATTATATCATATACAAACAAGATAATGCAAAACCCTTCCCAAAAATCCATCCACTACACACACCTACACACACCATTTCCCTTCCAACCATTACACACCTATGGGGATTTCTAAATCAACCCACCCATCCTCTACACACCAAAGGTAGTACTCACAGTGGCACTACTCAACGTTGCAACAAAGCTGCTAATCATATAATAGGCTTAAAGCCTCCGGTGGATCCATGGTCGTCAAGCGACTATGCGATCCTCAAATCTTCCTCCGTATTAAAATTCCCACCCATATGCATCCTAAGCAGAATATCATATGAATGCATCAAACACATGAGTAACATTCACAAACTCATATTCGTCACATAGGGGTATTTTTGTCATTTCACTACAAGGGTATTTTGGTAATTTGGCAAGATAGGGGTATTCTGGTACTTTTGCAAAATAGGGGTATTTTAGTAATTTTACAAATCTAAGGGTATTTTAGTAATTTTACAAATTTGAGGGTTTTTTAGTAATTTTACAAATCTAAGGGTATTTGGTCCCTCTCGGGTTTTAGTTATGAACTTTGGCCCATCAACAAGTCCTCGAGGCTAAAGTGAACAGACACTACGCCCCAGGTAGGATTCCAGAGAAGAGGAGGTGGGCCACTAGGACCGCGTATGTCCGTTGCCACACTCTAACCCAGCGACTTGTTCACGGACGTGTTTAATTAGATTAAGTTTTATGAAAGTTCAGAGTTGTTCAAACTAGGCCTAAAGTCCATTAACCCTAGCATACTTGCCTACGTCCCCATAAAGCCCATTTCATGTCATATAGCCCGTTGGGCTCAATTACGATCCAATCATACAATCATACACGCTAATTCATTATTAATGCTCACATATCAACCATTTCCGTTTGGGCCCACAAGTTCGGTAGGCCCACTTAGCCACTTTCGACTTTTCGACTTTTTGGCGTTGCTGATATCGTGTGTGTAGTGTTTGTACACACTTGGATACCGCGACGTGCTATTCTATCCTTAGCCTTGATCCGTGTGCTGCCGAGTTCTAATGGCCCTTTCTTCGCTACTAATCACAAGTGTTCCCTAGATCTGCATTCACATATACACCATCAAAATTCGGGTGACTCGTAATCCACATAAGTCATCTACACATTCGGCCATTCACTTCAACCATAATCGAGTTGAGTATCCTTACCCTTGCTAATGATCCTACCATGCTTGCGATCTCCGATCCTTACCCTTGTTAATACAAGATCACCGATAATGAAAATTAGATTGCCCTTTGGCTTTTAACAAATCATACTAAGGGGAGTTAACAGAATACTTACCAAATCCAACCTTAGATCCTGCGGCCTAGATAACTACCGAACGAGATTCGGCTTTTAACCTTGACTAAGAGTAGCTACCAACTAATTTATGATAGAGAAAAACAACAAAGATTTGGTACTAATGGGGATTTCGGTAAGGAAGGATGATGGTAATTCGACAAAGGAGAGAATTTGGCTATAGGGGAATTTGTCTTTCAGAGAAAGAAGAAGAACACAACTCTAATAGGAATTTCGAAAAAAAGAATGATCGGTTTTCTTTTCTGCAAATGAAAGAATTCGGCTGAGTGGGAGAAAAGGAAGAAATAACAAAACCCAAAGAACCCTTCAATGAATTCGGCACCCCCTTTTTATAGCCAAAGCCGAATCCTACCTTCCTCCCGCAGTCCCATTCGGCACCAACTCCTTTCCCTCCTCATCTCTTGACTTTTCTCCCTAATAACACCTTAATCTTATCCAAAATTTCTTCCACATCCAACACACATGTTTACTTCAAACTCTCCACGGCAAGAGTTCGAAACCAACATAACTCTGTCCATCCATACAGTAAAATAAACACTCCACAAAATACCACTCCTAAGCCTCGAACCTTGGACCTCTTCAGCTTAATACATGCCACCTTATAGCTCCCAAGTGACGCCACTTACCACTGGACCACAAGCCCATTTGTGTCCTATTTCTTCTTCATTTATTAAAAAGGCCTACTAACTGAAGTCACTGTTCCCTAAGGCTAAAACCAAAATTTTTCATTTACCCTTACTTGATCCCAAGACATCTCCAACACCCCTAGACACTCCAAATTCATTAATCCTCAAAGTCCACATGCCAATTGTCATTTTTCTCGCTCACTTAAAAAAAAAATTTGAAATCTGAAGCCCAAAGCCCAATAGCCCAAATTCAGGGCGTTACATGACCGGTTCTTCACCATAAGTCATGTCGGGTTCAATTTCAATCTCTGTCAGTGTAATCACATGTGAAGGGTCTGATCGGTAATGTCACAACATAGACACGTGAAATACATCATGAATCTTCTCTAACTTAGGCAGCAAAATCAACCGATAGGCTACCGACCCAATCCTCTCGGTAATCTCATATGGTCCGATAAAACGTGGACTCAATTTGCCCTTTCGGCCAAATCTAAGTACTTTCTTCCATGTTGACACTTTCAAAAATACTCTATCACCAACTTGATACTCAATTTCTTTCCTTTTCAAATTTGAGTAAGATTTTTGTCTGTCAGAAGCAGCCTTTAAGTAATCTTGAATCACCTTTACTTTCTCTTTAGTTTCTATAATCAAATCAACCCAGTGGATCTAGTTTCCTTGAGTTCAGTCCAATATAAAGGTGTTTGGCACTTACGCCCATACAAAGCCTCATAAGGAACTATCTTTAAACTTGACTGAAAACTATTGTTGTAGGTGAATTCCACCAATTGTAGGTATTTTTCCCAGCTGCCTTGTAACTCAAGAATACAACATCGAAGCATATCTTCAAGCACTTGTATCAACCTCTCCGACTAACCATCGGTTTGGGGGTGAAAAGCCGTATTAAAGTTCAACTTTTTGCCCAAGGCCTCTTGCAACTTCTTCCAAAAGGCACTCCATAAAGCCTTACTATTTCTGAAACATACAAGTTTGCCAACTTGTCTAGGGGTAGTCAACTCGTACAGGTATAAAATGGGCTGATTTCGTAAGTCTATCGACCACAACCCATACAGCATCTTTCTTACTTGGTGTCAACGACAAGCCCGTTACAAAATCCATGGTAACTTGGTCCCATTTCCACTCGGATACCATAATAGGTTGGAGCAAACCCGATGGTACTTGGTGTTCAGCCTTTACTTATTGACAAATCAATCATCTTGAAACAAACTCAGAAATGTCTTTCTTCATACTCGGCCACCAATACCATTTCTTCAAATCATTATACATCTTAGTGCTACTCGGATGTACAGATAAGCATCCACTATGTGCCTCATGCAAAACTTTATGAATGAGCTCATCATTCCTCGATACACAAACTCTGTCTCTGAACATCAAATATCCATCTGAATTGATCCGAAAATCAGACATAACACCCGACTCGCACTGAATTCTTTTGGCTTGCAACTCACTGTCATCTTTCTAAGCTTCATAAATCTCCTGGAGGAACATCGGTCTAGTTCCAAACTCAGCTAGAATGGAGCCATCATCGGACAAAGTCGTCTAAGTATTCATAGCCCTCAAGGAAAATAAGGATTTCCTACTCAAGGCATCGATGACCACATTCGCCTTTCCCGGGCGGTAGTCAATGACTAACTTATAATCTTTTATCAATTCTAACCATCTTCATTACCTTAAGTTCATTTCCTTTTGTGTCATCAAATACTTTAAACTTTTTTAATCGGTGAAAATCTGACATCTTTCACCATACAAATGGTGTCTCCAAATCTTCAATGCAAAAACAATAGTAGCCAACTCTAAACATGCGTCGGGTAATTCTTCTCATGTGGCTTTAGTTGTCTGGAGGCATACACTATCACCTTGCCTTCTTGCATAAGTACATAGCCCAATCCGTTTAAGGATTCATCGCTATAAATCACAAATTCTTTTTCGACTCAGGTTGTACTAGAATTGGAGCTTTCGTTAACATTGCTTTTAATTTCTCAAAACTTTGTTAGCACTTTTCCGTCCATTCAAACTTTACATTTTCCTGTAACAGTCTCATCATTGGAGTTTCTATCATGGAAAATCCTTTAATGAACCACCTATAGTAGCCAGCTAAGCCCAAAAAATTTCTAACTTCAGTTACATTTTTCGGCGGTTTCCAATCAACAATAATTGAAATTTTACTTGGGTCTACTCGGGCTCCATCTCCCGAGACTATTTGTCCCAGAAATCCAACTTCCTTGAGCCAAAGTTCACTTTTGCTGAACTTAGCGTACAACTAATTGTCCCGCAAAATTTGTAAAACTGTCCTTAAATACTCGGCATGCTCATTCTCATCACGAGAATATATCAGTGTATCATCAATAAAAACAACAACAAATTATCTAGATACGGCCGAAAAATGTGATTCATTAAATCCATAAACACTGTCGGGGCGTTAGTTAAACCAAAAGGCATGACTAAAAATTCATAGTGTCCATACCTTGTCTGAAACACAGTCTTCGAGACATCTGAGACTTTTACTCTCAACTGATAGTATCCTGACCTCAAATCAATCTTGGAGAACACAATGGCTCCCTTTAGTTGATCAAACAAATCATCGATCCTTGGCAATGGGTACTTATTTTTCACTGTTACCTTATTAAGCTGTCGGTAATCTATGCACAGTCTCATGGAGCCATCTTTCTTTTTCACAAATAATATCGGAGAACCCCATGGAGAATAACTCGGTCTGGAAAAACCTTTGTCCGTCAGCTCTTGCAATTGTGCCTTTAATTCTTTTAACTCAGTTGGAGCAATCCTGTAAGGAGCAATCGATATCGGTACTGTACCAAGAGTTAACTCAATGCCGAACTTAACATCTCTAACTGGAGGCAGTCCTGGCAATTCCTCGGGGAAAACATTTGAGTACTCTCACACTATAGGTACTAATTCAATCTTTAACTCAATTTCCTTGGCATTCATCTCAAAAGCAAGATACGCCTCGTACCCTTTTCTTACATACCTCTGAGCCGACATGTGAGAGATCACTACTGATTATCTGTCTTGTTCATCTTATTCAACATAAAGAGTATCCCAATTTTCACATCTCAACTTAATATATTTCTTCCCACAATTTATTGTCACATTATGAGCGGTTAACCAATCCATACCAAGAATAATGTCAAATTCATCAAATGGCAATAGCATAAGATTCACCTTAAAATAATGACCTCTAATAATCAATGGGCAATCTTTACATACTTTATCAACTAACACGCATTTGCCTAAAAGATTAGACACTTTTATCATAAACTCTGTAGACTCAACAAGTATGCTCATGCTACATGCTAATTTCATGCAAATGTATGAATGGGTAGACCCTGGATCAATTAAAGCAACAACATTAGTGTCCAGAAGAGAAAATGTACCCGTAATTACACCGAGAGATGATGCCTCTTCACGAGCGTGAATGGCGTAAGTTCTTGCAGGCGTTGTACCCTCAGATCTTGTAGCCTGCTCTCAGGGTATACCCTTACTACTTGCCCAACTTCCCGGGTTCCTTTGTTGTCTTCCTCTATTAGTGCTTCCTGCTCTTGCAATCAGAACTTTGTCTTTCTCAACCATTTCGGGGCATTCTTTGATGAAATGATCTTGGGAACCACACTCAAAACAAGCATTCTCATGTGCATGACACTCACCGGGTCTGCCGCACTGTGGGCATTCCGGTCTATTAGATCGAATATTCCCAACACTAGTGACTGAAGTAGCTTGGGCCTTATTCCTTGAATACTGTTTACTCTTGCCTTTGTTTGAAAACCCGGCTGAAGTAGCTGATCGGGTAGAGAAATCTCTTGACTTCTTGGACGAGGACTGAACTGACTTATTCCACTGTCGGTTTTTTAAGTCACGAGACTCCATTTCAGCTTTTCTCTTTTCTTTAACTAATTCTTTAGTTTTAAAAGCCCGATCCACTAACACAACAAATTCCTTCAACTCAAGGACACCAACAAATAGTTTAATGTCTCCGTTTAGTCCATCCTCAAACCTCTTACACATAATAGCCCTCAAGGATACACATTTCCGAGCGTATTTACTAAGCCTTACAAATTCACGCTCATACTCAGCCATTGACATTTTACCTTGTTTCAATTCCAAGAATTCCTTCCTTTTCTGGTCGATGAATCTCTGACTAATGTACTTCTTCTTGAATTCTTCTTGGAAAAACTCTCATGTGACCTTTTCCCTTGGTACTACCGACACAAGGGTATTCCACCATTGATAAGTGGAATCTCTCAGAAGAGAAACTACACACTTCATTCACTCTTCAGGTGTGCACGATAACTTATCAAATACCTGAATGGTGTTTTCAAGCCAGAATTCTGCTCTTTCCAGGTCATCATCTTTACTGGCCCTAAATTCCTCGGCTCCTTGCTTCCGGATTCTATCTACTGAAGGCTTTTTCTTCTTGCCACTTCTACCACTTGAGGGGCTACAGGGGTAGACTGAGGAATAGGCGAGGGTGGAGGGGGTTGTTCATTCGGGTTCGTATGAATGAACTCCGTGTACCATGCATTCATCATGTGGAGGAAAGCTTCCCTAGCCTCTTCTCCTCCTTTCTGACTTACTGTTGTAGGTCTATTCTCATTTTCATTTGGCATCGTCCCTTCAATAGGAGCCGGAGTGTTACTTTCTACATCATCAGCCACAGCTTTTTCGGAAGCCATTTACTATATAAAAACACAATTTAAGTCATCAGGAGTCGTCACACTATCATTATATAAATACTCATATGTATGGCATGTATAGCTAGACTCATACTTACACTACGTGTAACACCCTTTACCCGGGTTCTACGCCAGAACTGGGCTCGAGGCATTACCGAATAAAATCCTCATGATCGCCACTTAGGCTCATCTTGACTACTCTCTCTAGTCATATCAACAACCTTATTCTCAACTTACAAGGCCTCACTCATACACATGAGGGCTCTCAAGACTATTCTAGAGCTTTTTCCAATCTTATAAATTTTCTCTTTTGTACAGGTTAACACCCCCGTGCAAGAAGAGACACGCCCGTGCATAGACCCACATGCCCATGCTCCACAACCGTGGTGAATGCTGACCACATATACACAGCCTCAATGTAACACCCCTATCCTGTGTCCGTCGCCGAATTAAGGTTAGGAGCGCTACTGGACAGATCAGAATTATTCACAGACAACATCATACATTCAATCATCATACTCAGACATATGTCTCTTAAATGGGTCCTCGAGACCTTAATTATGCTTAGAAGTCGAGTCGGGACTAAACTGAAACACATATGAAATGTCATGAAAATTTTAAACTTTTCTAAAATATAGGGGAGACACGCCCGTGGGGGAAGACTGTGTGCCCTCCACGGCTACTAGACTCCCCCATGTGTCCTTTTGTGCCTATATACTGACTTGGTCCCCACGGCCACAGGCACGACTGTGTGTCCTAACCGTGGTCCTATACTGACTTCCCCACCACGGCCACGAGACACGCCCGTGTCAAGGCCGTGTTATTTTTAAGCTGCATTCTGCCAACTTACCCACGGTATAAGGCACGCCCGTGTGCCACAACCGTGTGACATTATAGGCCATTTATAAGGCCAAAAATGTCACCCATAAGGGTCAAACCTATAATCAACATATAACATCCCATTTCATTCACCTATGGCCAACAAAACATACCAAATAGCCAACCAAATCACACATATTTGTCAACTAAGATAATCACACTACAACCCAATCAATATTCATTCAATCTAACCTTTCAAACCAATTCCAAACATATCAATTTGCATGACCAAAACACAATTAGGCTCAAACATCATTCACCTATAGACTTACCATTTCAAAACCATTTCCATATCTACTAATCATACCAAAACAACTTCACATATCATACTTCTTTAAGCATATAACAAAACATATCCAGCCAAATCACATGGCCTAGTTCACTTTACAACTTATACCAAGACTAGCCTATACATGCCATATCTAGCTTTATACAATATCAAAGTGTACCAAAATTAGTTATATAGTGTGATGATGATCCAAGATAGTCCCGAGCCTTTAGTAGCTTTGATGACCTATAAAACAGATTAAACACACACAGAGTAAGCTTTCCAAAAGCTTAGTAAGTCAATACACAAACAAACTTGATATGTAAAGCATGTAAACATATAACCACATTGGCACATTTCTTCTACAAGGCAAATTTCTCTCATTTATACTTTGATTCATATTCTTGGCTCAATTGCCACATTTTTCAATTCAAGAATCATAAACACATAGTTTTTCATATATGCTTTCATGTAACATATTTCCAATCCATCATAGTAAAACACATAGTCACTTACCTTATATACACATTTGGTGTATAATCAACGTATCTGAATCGGACATTCGTTTACTTAATCTATCAAAGCTCGGATTTGTCATTCGTATTTTAGACTTGCCCGTTGAACCATAAGGAATCCAGTAGGATACTTCAAAAGCTCGGAATAGTAGTACAACGCCATCGTCCCAGACGAGGTCTTCCATGTACTCAGATATTGATGCCACTGTCCCGGACAGGGTCTTACACGAATCAGAATGATGCTAATGTCCCAGACATGTCTTACACGTAAAGATCATAATGATGCCAACGTCCCAGACGTGGTCTTATACATAAAGCTCATATTGATGCCAACGTCCCAGACATGGTCTTACACATAATTAGATATTGATGCCACTGTCCCGGACAGGGTCTTATACGAATCTCAAATCAATTCCAATGTCCCAGACATGGTCATACATGACGAAACAGAACAGACATCTATGTCATGACAAAGTTAATCTTATCTATTCCTAGGTTCGAACGGGACTTCTCAGACGTTGTCATTATATCGACCTAATCTCGAAATTCATATACATAACATCACATAGATATTCATTATCCACAATAATCAAAAGAACATTTACAATTTCATATAAATGTGTTTATTTGTATAGTGACTTACCTCGGATTCGGTTAATCGGAATAGAAACGACTACACGTTTACTTTTGCTTTTCTGCGATCTAAGTCCGTTTTCCTTGGTTCTTAATCTAAACATATTTAGCTTTAACCCTTTTATTCTCTAATTCATTCGATTTAATCCAAGGACACACATTTAGGGCTATTTGCAAATTAACCCTCATATTCGCACACTTTATCAATTTAGTCCATTTTCCTCAAAACATCAAATTCACAAAATCCACTTATACACATGCTTAGCCGAATATATACACATCACATACAAGCCCACATTTTTCATCAAATTCATAATTTAGTCCCTCAATTTTCCATTTTCTCAATTTAGCCCTATTAGCTAAATTCATCAAAAATTCAAGAATAAAGTATGTTCATCTAGCTCATATCTTTTTCACAAACAAAATCGGAGCATCCCAAGGCGAGAAACTTGGTCTAGCAAACCCTCTCTCAGTCAATTCTTGAAACTGTGACTTTAACTCTTTCAACTCGGTTGGTGCCATTCTCTACGGAGCTATCGAAATAGGTGTAGTACCAGATAGTAACTCAATACCGAACTCAACTTCACGAATAGGAGGCAAACCCGACAATTCTTCAGGAAACACATCAGAAAACTCACAGATAACAGACACTAACTCAACTTTCTTTTCAGACACTTTCGTATCGATCACATAAGCAAAATATGCCTCATATCCCTTTTTCACATAACTCTGAGCTTTCAAAACAGATATCATAGCAAGCAATCCATTCAAATCATTAGATTCAACTCGTACAATCTTATCATTTGGACATCTCAAATCTATAGTCTTCCTTTTGCAGTTCACAATAGCATCATGCACAAACAACCAACCCATACCCAGAATAATATCAAACTCATCAAATGGCAAAAGCATCAAATCATTAGGAAAACAAATATCTCGAAACATTAACGAATAGTTCTTGCATACTTTGTCAACCAGAACACTTTTACCTAAGGGGCTTGATACTTTTATAGCAAACTCAGTAGACTCTACAGGCAAAGTCTTGCAGAATACTAAATTCATGCATATATATGAATGCGTAGAACCATGGTCTATCAAAGCAATCACAGAAGCATCATAAAGAGTAAAAGTACCCGTTATAACATCTGGTGATGAAGCTTCCTCACGAGATCGGATAGCATACGCTCTGGCTAGCGCTCTAGCTTCGGATCTGACAACGTTGTCTCTCGTAGTTCTCTAACTACAACTAACATTTCTGACACTCTTCGATGGTCTACCTCTCATAGGTGCATTGTCAGATCTCAAATTCTGAACAGTCTCTGGTTCGACAGACTCAAGGCAATCACGTATAAAATGATCAAGTGATCTACATCTAAAGCAAGCTCTGTCGTTTAATCTACAACTGCCTGGATACATTCCGATCTCTCAGATCGAACATTTCCAACACTAGCCATTGCAGTTGCTGGGGTTTTAGAGCTCATTTGCGGTCTTGATTGATTTCTATTCGAATGTCCCACGTTATCTCTAAAACGACTTTGATTATCCCTAAATCTTTTCGGACTTTAATTATCTCTGAATCTTTTCGGAGTAGATTGAAATGATTTACTCTGAAATCTCTTTTTCACATCTTGAGCTTTAGACTCAGTTTTTCTCTTATCTTTCCTGAGTGCCTCAGCTTTACATGCTCGATCAACGAGTACAACAAACTCTTTTATTTCCAAAATCCTGACTAGCAGACGAATGTGTAACACCCCAAACCCGGCCCACGAGCCTTGATCGGATCTGGTATGTCACTAAGGGAAACGTTTGAAAAGATTTGACTTAAAAGTGAAAACATAAAATTTCGTTGTCGTTTGTAAAACATTGTATATTTAAAATTCTAAGTAAAAATTTGATTGTTACAAAATATCCGGGTTTAAACTTTAATTTATGTCGTTATAATATAAGTTGATTCCAAAAATCATTTCCAGTTTTTTAATAATAATAATGTAACTTCAAAATCATAAATAAAATTCCCAAATCCTTTAAGCGGCCCTTATTACAATAAATAAATATCCAAAATACTTAAAATATAAAGCGTATAAAATAAATAAATCATCTTCTGCATGGCCGCCTTCATAACCGCTCCAGCCCGGTCCAAGAATCATGAATCACCTACGATGTTTGGTAAAAAGTTGGGTGAGTCACACAGACTCAGTGTGTAATTAATCCACTGAATTCCACCCACATGGGCTTGGCCCACAACCACATCAAAACACATATCAGATAACAAGGCAACTTATTTACATAATTCCATAATTGGGCTTGGCCCATGTCCATACCTTATTCCGAATAATAAGGCAATTAACCACATGATCCCACATATTGGGTTTGGCCCATATCAACACTGATCCACATTCCACACATGTTTATGCAAAGTGCACCCAACCCAATCCTAGGGTCCATCCTCTACACACCCCCCGTATCCAGCAACCACACACCAGGGGATTACTAAATCACCTTCCAACCGCTACACACCAATTTGGCAATTTATGCCATCCACGCGAACTAAATCGCAATAATCCACAATGCGACCTCAGTCAGCGCCAATCCATGATGTAGCCGTAGCTATCATCAAACCACGATGGGACACATAGTCACTCGTCAACCATGATATGGCACATAGCCGATACCAACCACGATGAGGCATAGAGCTACTCATCAATCCATGTGAACTTAATCAAAAGTAATCCACAATGCGACCTCAGTCAGCGCTAGTCCACGATGTAACCGTAGCTAACATCAACCACATACATAAATGTACACCCGTACCTTCGTTCATATTCATATCCCAACCCATGCACATGCAACATATAATAGTGTCATGAAAAATAATGCATGTACATGTTATTCAGCATACAAACATATTCTCATTGGCATATTCACACATATACATATTAATAACCATATTTCCATCAGATTTGGTACTGACCTGATTATCGACATACCCCTTTAAGGGTATCCATTCCATAATTGCCACTGCACTTATTAGCATACACATAACACATGCACATAAACATATATCCTGGAAAACAGTAAGCTAATCACACACCTGATAACCTGAAGCGCTACGCTCTCGATCCCGATGCTATCACTAAGCGAAACTACGCTTATCCGCCTATAGCTTTCCCTTCACTGCCGCCCACACCCGTGGCCAATCGCGCATGCCAGACTCGATCTCTTTCTTAAACTTAGGTATAGGAACTATCCCTTTACCTTCTTGACTGATGTTTGCCTCCATCAGCAACACTTAATCAGAACCAAATGGTTAATCGATAACGTTATGATCTAAGTATGTCGAATCTAAACTATACTTACTAAATACCCTTACCAAAAATGAACTTGGATCCCGAAGGCTTCTCTTTACTCCTGTCGATTTGCCCCTAAACCATCATAGACAGAATCAATCAACACCTAAATACCCAAAATATGGCCTTTAGCCGAATGTTATCAATAACTTACCTAGCTTGTTTAAATCCCGACACTTGTCAAAATCCCAATTTAATAAAGGTTAGAATCGGCTTCAACCTTAAACTCATGAGAGTGGCCTATGGCCGAATACCTTAACTCACCTACCTTGCTTACCAAAACCCAAAACTGCACTTGCTCCTGAAATTATCGAGATCCCTATATGTCCCATGTTAGTTCAGCTTTAGGCATAAATCTATGGAAAATGGCCCTTGGTCGAATACTATATTATTTGCTTACCTTGATGAATCGAATCCCGAAAGACCTCCTTTAATGCTCCCTAACGTTGGCACATACAAAAGAAACACTAGATTATGGCTTATGAATATTCGGCTAACCCAAAACCAAAGACTAAACACTTGATTTCGGCACATCTATGAAGAGAAGATAAAACCGATTGCTAAGAGGGGAACATACTTACCCTTACACGTTGCTTACCACTAACGCCCACTTGAAGAGACTACAAGAAAGTAGTCAACAGCACCACACTAGGAGGTTGGGCAATAGTGATTAATATTAGAGAGGTTTCGGCCTATGCCAAAAAGATGGAGGGAGTGTGGGGCTTAATAGAATTCGGCAATGGCAAGGTTCAAGTGAGAGATTTCGGTTTAAGCAAGGTAGCAAAAAGAAAAGATGTGAAAGAAGGAAGAAAATAAGTGCACAAATGGTTTTAACTTTCGGCTTTTGTCAAGAAGGAAGTAGGATGCAAATTTCGGCAAGCACAAAGATGAAGAGAAAGTTTCGAAAGAGAGAATTCCAATGACTCACAATTTCGGCAAAAGATGAATACACATACAGCTAAAATTCGGCACTTATCCCCCCTCCATATGACCGAATTTTGCCAACCCAAGAGTCCCTTGGCCGGCCACTTCTCATCCCCTTCTCAAAACCAAAATTTCCTCCTATTTTTCCTCCATGCTACTCATTCAAAATTAATTGAATTAATCAACACTTATCCCTTACCTTATAGCCGAATTTTAAAAGCATAAAACAAGTCTTATCTCATCCTTTCAAAGTCCTCTTGCCGTCCAACACTCTCCCCTCCTTGACGCAAAAAAAAAAAAGCTCCTTTTGCTTTCTCTGCAACTCGAACCTCCTCCCTCCTGAAGCTCCCTTTGATGCAACCCTCACAGCACCCTAGGTGGCGTCCCTTGCCACTTTACCAAGGCTATCTTTGTGTCCAAAACTCCCCACAATTTCTCTTAAGGCCTCATTATCCTAGCTTCCCCTTTTAGACTTAAAATTTAATAATTTCCTAAGGCACTCTCCTACATCCTGGGGTACTCAAACCCCTAAAACACATCCAACCACACACTAAGCCTTCCATCACGTGGATTATGCATTAACCGCATAACCCCTAAATCCCGGATGGTACAGAATGTTTTCATTAAGACCATCTTCGAATCTCTTGCACATTATAGCTTCAGAAGATACACATTCCCGGGCATACTGACTCAGTCTCACAAATTCTCGTTCATATTCTGAAACAGTCATCCGGCCCTATTTAAGTTCCAGAAATTCTTTCCATTTCTGATCAATGAATCTCTCACTGATATATTTCTTCCGAAACTCGATCTGAAAGAAATCCCATATAACTCACTCTCTCAGAACAACAGAAATCAGAGTTTTCCACCATTGATAAGCTGTATCTCGGAGTAATGATATCACACACTTTATGCATTCTTCCCGAGTCAGAGACATTTCATCAAATACCCGGATCGTGTTTTCAATCCAGAACTAGCCTTTTCAGCATCATCATCTTTAGTAGCTCGGAATTCTTCGGCCCCATACTTACGGATCTTGTCAACAGGAGGCTTATTCAACAGATTCGATGCATAACTGGGGGTACAACTGTAGTTTGAGGGGGATTAACCGGAGGCAGGGGTTGTGAAACAGTCGGGTTATTCTTTACAAACTGAGTGAACCACTCACTCATCATCTGGAAGAAAGCTTGTTTAGCTTCTCCCTCTTGACCGCTCGTAGCCGGTCTCGATTCAGAGGGCGCTGTCCCTTGCACGGGAGCAGGCGCATCACTTTCCACGTCATCAGCTACGGCTCTTTCAGGATCCATTACTATACGAATATCACATTTTATACGTCAGGATTCATTACACAATCACAGTTCAGATATATGGCATGTATAGCTAAACTCTAACAAGATACGTTAGTCTGAGAATGAGCTAAACCGTAGCTCTGATACCAATCAAATGTAACACCCCTATCCCGTGTCCATCGCTGGATTAAGGTTAGGAGCGTTACCAGATAGATCGGACTTATTCACAGACAACATCATACATTCAATCATCATACTCAGACATAATGTCTCTTAAATGGGTCCTCGAGACCTTAATCATGCTTAGAAGTCGGGTCGGGGCTAAACTGAAACACATATGAAATGTCATGAAAATTTTAAACTTTTCTAAAATACAGGGGAGACACGCCCGTGGGGGAAGACCGTGTGCCCTCCACGGCTACTAGACACCCCCGTGTGTCCTTTCGTGCCTATATACTGACTTGGTCCCCACGGCCACCAGGCACGACCGTGTGTCCTAACCGTGGTCCTATACTGACTTCCCCACCATGGCCACGAGACACGCTCGTGTCAAGGCCGTGTTATTTTTAAGTTGTATTCTGCCAATTTACCCACGGTCTAAGGCACGCCCGTGTGCCACAACCGTGTGACATTATAGGCCATTTACAAGGCCAAAATGTCACCCATAAGGGTCAAACCTATAATCAACATATAACATCCCATTTCATTCACCTATGACCATCAAAACATACCAAATAGCCAATCAAATCAAGCATATTTGTCAACTAAGATAATCACACTACAATCCAGTCAATATTCATTCAATCTAACCTTTCAAACCAATTCCAAACATATCAATTTGCATGACCAAAACAAAATTAGGCGCAAACATCATTCACCTATAGACTTACCATTTCAAAACCATTTCCATATCTACTAATCATACCAAAAAAACTTCACATATCATACTTCTTTAAGCATATAACAAAACATATCCAGCCAAATCACATGGCCTAGTTCACTTTACAACTTATACCAAGACTAGCCTACACATTCTATATCTAGCTTTATACATTATCAAAGTGTACCAAAATAAGTTATATAGTGTGATGATCATCCAAGATGGTCCCGAGCCTTCAGTAGCTTTGACGACCTATAAAACAGATTAAACACACACAGAGTAAGCTTTCCAAAAGATTAGTAAGTCAATACACAAACAAACTTGATATGTAAAGCATGTAAACATATAACCACATTGGCACATTTCTTCTACAAGGTAAATTTCTCTCTTTTATACTTTGATTCATATTCTTGGCTCACTTGCAACATTTATCAATTCAAGAATCATAAACACATAGTTTTTCATATATGCTTTCATGTAACATTTTCCAATCCATCATAGTAAAACACATAGTCACTTACGTTATATACACATTTGGTGTATAATCAACGTACCTGAATTGGACATTCGCTTACTTAATTTATCAAAGCTCGGATTTGTCATTCGTATTTCAGACTTGTCCGTTGAACCATAAGGAATCCAATAGGATACTTCAAAAGCTTGGAATAGTAGTACAACGCCATCGTCCCAGACGAGGTCTTACATGTACTCAGATATCAATGCCACTATCTCGGACAGGGTCTCACACGAATCAGAACGATGCCAATGTCCCAGACATGGTCTTACATGCAAGGATCATAATGATGCCAACGTTCCAGACATGGTCTTATACATAAACCTCATATTGATGCCAACGTCCCAGACGTGGTCTTACATGACGAAACAGAACAGACATCTATGTCATGACAAAGTTAATCCTATCTATTCCTAGGTTTGAATGGGACTTCTCAGACGTTGTCATTATATCGACCTTATCTCGGAATTCATATACATAACATCACATAGATATTCATTATCCACAATAATCACAAGAACATTTACAATTTCATATAAATGCGTTTATTTGCGTAGTGACTTACCTCAGATTCGATTTATCGGAATAGAAATGGCTACTCGTTTACTTTCGCTTTCTTGCGATCTAAGTCCGTTTTCCTTGGTTCTTGATCTAAACATATTTAGAATTAACCCTTTTATTCTCTAATTCATTCAATTTAATCCAAGGATACACATCTAGGGCTATTTGCAAATTAACCCTCATATTCGCACACTTTATAAATTTAGTCCATTTTTCTCAAAACATCAAATTCACAAAATCCACTTATACACATGCTTAGCCGAATATATACACATCACATACAAGCCCACATTTTTCATCAAATTCACAATTTAGTCCCTCAATTTGCCATTTTCTCAATTTAGCCCTATTTAGCTAAATTCATCAAAAATTCAAGAATAAAGTATGTTCATCTAGCTCATATCTTTCATTTAACACCAAAAATCATCAAAAAGCTTAACATAGCATCAATGGCATTTTACACAAACATCATCATTTCATGAAATTGAGACATGGGTTTTAAAGCTTTTGAAGCAACAATTACAAAAACGTAGAAATTATCGAAAATGGATCAAAAACTAACCTTTAATCAAGATGATTAATAGCCGAACCTAGCTTGAATTTTATCTCTTTTCTTTTCCTTCAAATTCGGCACAAAGATGAGCACTCTCTCATCATTTTAAAGTTTGTTTTATTATTACCAACATTTTATTAATCAATTACTAAAATATCCTTTCCATTAATAAATAAAACAAACATGTTATAAGGGTACCTATGACATTCATTCATCCATTATTTCAAAGATGGCTTATTTGCCATATAAGGCTTCCATCTTTACAAAGCCACAACACTTTAGTACTTTAGCAAATAGGAAGCAACTTTTACAATTAATGCAATTTCATCCTTTTGTCAAATTAAACACACAAACAGTCAAATTAGCTCACGAAAAATTTACCACATGCTCAATCACATATCTACAAAGAAAATAATATTAAAATATTATACGGACTCGAATTTGTGGTCCTGAAACCACTGTTCCAACTAGGGTATAAACCGGACTGTTACACTCAATGCCTAGTCACACGCCCATGTGGCTAGCCTGTGGCCAACAATGACTAAACTCACACGCCTGTGCACACGCCCGTTGGCTAGTCCGTGGTCTATTCTGACCTAAAATTTCAACTGGCAGAGGACACATGGCCAAGTCACACGCCCATGGGCTGACTGTGTGTCACACATGGCCTAGACACATGCCCGTGTGTCTATCCACATGGACAAAAACAAAGCTATGTGCGAAGTTCCTTTCACCCCTCTAGCATACACAATATGCATTCATTCAACACATCCATAATCAACTCAAATTGAAGTGCAATCTCACATAGATAACTACAATCTTTTCATAAAATAAGGTAGCCAACTACTATGGCATTAGACAAAATAGACTATCCATCTAAAGGCCAACATATCATAGCCATTTACGAAAAAAATCACTAACTTGTCTAGCCTCTATAGATGCCATATACAAAACATTGAGTCTCATGTACCAGAGTGTGCTGATAATGTGGACGATCTTCCGATTGATCCTCGTATCTCGATTCAACACTTTTACTCTATAAGATAAGGGGAAAGAAAGGGAGTAAGCTTTGAGCTTAGTAAGTTTACACATAAACAATTAAGCATCATAGTATAAGCTAACCAAAAATTAGCATTATACTAACATATAATGTACAACTATGCTTACTCTTTCTATCCCTTACCACATTTCCAACACCTCATGAGTCACATACTTATAACCATTGAAATGCACCCTTGCATTTCAATATCACATTTACACAATATACAACACAACATCATTTCTCGATAACTTATCCACACAGCTAATTTCTCGGTGGTTTCGCACTTAGCCCACCACAATCAATTAATAAGGTAGTATCGGACTTAGCCTACCACAAAGGTATTTGTAGTGGTTTTGCACATAGCCCACTGGACGATATACCTAATGATAGCATCGTACATAGCCAGCTCATCGTCAATATGCATTAGGATGGTATCGCACTTAGCCCACCATTTAGCATTCTCACTACACATTCACATATCTACTACTTACTACACATATCCATACATCCATACATCCATTCACAAATTCTACCACATTCATCCCACATAGGTTCTTAATCGTTCTTAATCATGCTACACACTAGCTAGCATTAACAATTTGTATGTATGAATGCATTGTTTCTGCATAGACTTACCTCGATACTCAAAAGTATATAAATGTGCAATTTAGTCCACCACCTTGCTCTTGCCTCAGTTTAGATCCGGACTTTGTCTTTCTTGATCTATAATGAATAAATCAGCTTATTCAATACACACATTGACTAAATTGACACTTATCTCATACTTTGGCAAAATTACTCTTTTGCCCCTAATCTTTCTCATAATTACACTTTGGCCCCAAGGCTTGCAAAGTGATTTTTATTCAACTTTCTAGCCTTTCATGCTTAGCCGAATCACTTACTCAACTAAAGCAATCATCAATTCTCACTAAATCACACATGTACGACCAAACTTAAAACTTTTACAAACTAGTCATTACATGCATTTTCATGGAAAATCACTTAACAAAAGATGTTCCTACTACATCAAGCTTTCATAATCTTCCATAAAACATCAAAATACATGCATGTCATACATGGCCACATTTTTGAACATCCGTTATAGCTTATCAAATGGCTAAAAATAGCTTACTCATGCTACAAGGACTTTAAAAATACAAAGAATATAAAAAACGGGGCTAGAATACACTTACTAGCTAGCTTGAAAAGTTGAAGAGCCTTAACAATGGCTTCCTTCAAATTTCGGCAGCTTGGAGAAGAAGATGAATGAACTTTTGTCATCTTTTCTCCCTTTTTAATCATTTAATTGTTAAATAACCAAAATGCCCTTTTTGATAAACTTTCTATTTTAACTCATTCATGCCCAATTTTTCCCAAAAATTAGAAATTGGGAAAATTGCAATTTAAAGACCTCTAATTAATATTCTAAAGTAATTTCACACAAATAGCTTCTAGAATCTCACATTTTGCAACTTTTGCAATTTAGTCCTTTTGGACAATTCAACCGCAATTTCACAAAATTGCTTTCATAAAACTTTCACACTAGCATGCATACATGGCGTAAACCTCAAAAACTCATTCATAACCCTCGAATTTGCGGTCTCACACCATTATTTGGACTAGGCCCTAAATCGAGATGTTACATTATGTTAGTCTGAGAATCGAATAAATCGTAGCTCTGATACCACTAAATGTAACACCCCTTACCCGAGTCCAACACCTGGATTGGATATGAGGCATTACCATGCTTGACCTTGCTTGAACATGCAATAACGGGCTATAAAAATTCATTCCAAATTAAAACTTTTCTTTCTTAGACATAACATGCATATCATGGACCTACGAGGCCTTAAACATACATCCAGAAGGTTTCAGAGTTCAACCGGAAAATTTTACACTCCTAAAAAAATTTTACCTAAAGCAGGGTCACACGCCTATGTGACTTGGGACACGCCCGTGTTGGCAAGCCGTGTGGTCACACAAGCCCATGTTCCCAGCCTGTGTAAAATTTATTTTTATTTTGATCCTACAGGGTTTTCACACTACTGGACACACGCCCGTGTCAATTGCCCGTGTCTTTCACACGGCCTAGACACGCCCGTGTCTTCACCCGTGTGTGAAAACTAGAGGTCTTCTGTTTATGACGTCAGCAACTCCTGAAGGAGCACATGGCCTAAGCACACGTCCGTGTGCTGGCCTGTGTAATGAATCGAATTCTTGCAATTTAATGCAGGGGACGCACGGCCTATCAACACACCCAAGGGGGTTGACCGTGTGTCACACATAGCCTAGACACACGCCCGTGTGTCTACCTGTGTGGACACCTAGAAGCTATTTTCTAAGCCAATTGCCACCCTAAAACATAAACACACTTATGCCAACACAAGCAATTCATGTACAATGAATAATTCCTAAAACATCACTTATAGAGTTCATAAAACTCATCATCATTAATATATATAACTTAACAAATATTGGCCTATCACTTGGGCCATATACAAAAAGAATTGTAACTTTAATAGCCAATTCTTTGGCTCACAATATGATATAACTCAAAATGGTATAATCTGTATACATGCCATACTTAACATAAAACAACTTGGCTATACCAAAATAATGATTGATAGTGTGATCCGAGCTCCGATTTCTATGATTCCCGAACTAGCTTGGTGAAACTACAAGGAAAAAGGAAAAAGGGAGGGGTAAGCATATAGCATAGTAAGTTTGCATGAAATTTATGTAATAACATAAATACATAAAATAACTCATTCCTCTTATGATACATGAACAATATAAGCATCAAGTACTCAAGCATACTTACTCATACTTACTTTTACCCATCTTAAATCACAATACTATTTCATACTTGTATTTTATTCATGGTACATGTATCACCTAGTCACATTATTTAGCACTTTAGCTAAAGTAATCATAAACTCAAATTGTTAACTTCCTTAGCTTAAACAAAACTCTTTATCATCATTGAGTAGCTTAACTTGTTACTATTTTTATTCACTTAACTCTTTTGTTACCTCTTTCACACTTGGCTCTTTTGCCCGTTGAATTTTCTTGGAATAACAGAGGATATTAAATCTCATCAAACATGTATCTTGATGCAGATGCCATATCCTGGATATGGTCTTACATGGATTCACCTCACAATGCCGATGATATATCCTAGATATGGTCTTACACGAGATTCCTTAGCTTGATGTCGACACCATGTCCCAGACATGGTCTTACACGAGATCTTCCTTTTGTGCCAAAGCCATGTCCAGACATGGTCTTACACGGGACCTTCCTTGTATGGTGTCGATGCCATGTCCCAGGCATGGTCTTACATGAGACCTTCCTTATTCGATGCTGACGCCATGTCCCAAACATGGTCTTACACAGGATCTACATTCGGTGACAATGCTATGTCCCAAACATGGTCTTAAACGGGACCTACATTCCTTGATACCAATTCCATGTCCCAGACATGGTCTTACACGGCTTTCCTTGCCTCATGTTATGACATAGATATCCTCTGTATTCCAAGACTTCAATCGGGACTTTCATTTTCTGTGCTCGTTGATTTCTTTATTAAGGCATTATTATTCTTTTTCAAAGAAATAAAGTATATTCAATAACATAATAAGTGATTCAATATAAATACACATAAAGCCTTAAATTCATACAAACTTACCTTGGTACTCCAAAATATGTGTAGATGTGCAATTTAGTCCCCGACTTTGTTCTTGCCTTGGTTTTGGTCCGGCTTCATGTTTTGTGATCTATACTAACAATTTAACTTGTTTAATACTTATATTGACTAAATTGACTCATATTTCATACTTTGGCAAAAATTACATTTTTACCCCTAAACTTTATCATAATTGCACTTTTACCCCTAGGCTCATAAAACGATTTTCATTCAACTTTCTTGTAATTCAAGCCTGGCTGAATCATATTCTCAACTATAGCAACCTTAAATTTCTACTATTTCACTCATGTATGACCATTTTCATAACTTTTACAATTTGGTCCTTACATGGATTTTTCATGAAAATCACTTGAAAAAGATGTTTATCCTACATCAAACTTTCATAATCTTCCATAAAACATCAAAATACATGTATGTTATACATTTGAAAATTTTGGAACATAAACCCTAACTCAAAATATAGCTAGAAATAGTTAAATCGAGCTACGAAGATCTCAAAAATACAAAGAACATTAAAAATGGGGTAGGATGCACTTACTATCAAGCTTGAAAGTTGGAGAAAACCTTAGCTTTGGTTCCTTGTGATTTTTGGCCAAGAAGGAAAAAGATGGACATGATTTTGGCTTATTTTTCCTATTAATTCTTTAATTAACCAAATGAAAAAAATGCCCTTAATGACCCTTCCTTGAGATTTTTCCTTCCCATGTCCATTTTTGTCCATCATAATACTTAATGGTCTAATTGTTAAATAAGGACCTCTATTAATTTTTATGATGCTATTTCATACTTAAATCTTCTAGAATCTCATATTTTCTAGTCTTTGCAATTTAGTCCTAATGGACAATTTATTCACTTATTAATAAAATGTCTTCATGAAATGTTCACACAATCATGCAACCACCTCATAATCCTCATAAAAATCTTAAAACTCATATTTATACTTCAGATTTGTGTCCTCGCACCACTATTCTGACTAGGCCCCTAAATCGGGCGTTACAATCCCAAGTGATTTAGTGGGATAAATAGTTAAGCTTGAAATAAAAATGAGATTAGTGCTCAAGCTATGTGATTGAGTGAATATAGGTAACCGTGAGTAATTCACGAGAAATTTTTACGATATGTGACATGGTATGTATACAATAAGAACAAGCAGGAGTATGTTATGGCAAACTACTTAAGACTTTGCATTTTATCCAATGCCATGATTGGATGATATTATGAGCTTATGTTGTTATTTATTTTCATGCAAACTTACTAAGCTTTATGCTTACATCTCTCATTTCCCTTTTCCTTATAGTATTGCCAAGGTAACTCATGTCGGAGTTCGGAATCACACTATCGACATCTTTTTGGTATAGCCAAGTTAGATTCATTTTTGTGTATAGCATCTATAGGACTTGGTCATTTTGTTATGTCATATTGGTTAGCCAATATGTTGGCTATTTATGTTATCAAATTCATTTTGTAAGTGGTTATTTGGAATTAGGCCATCACCTGACAAGTTATATATATTCAATGATGATGAAATTTATTAAGTTTATGCTTATATGGGTGTCTTGATTTTGAGTATTAGGAGTGCATTGTAGTTATGATACATGTTTGATTGAATTGGTATAAGTATGGTTGCTGTGTAGGGTGGCATTTGGCTTGGTAGATAGCCTTTCAAATGTGCACAGGGTAGTCACACGGGCGTGTGTCTAGACCGTGTGTAACACACGGACCATCCCATGGGCGTGTTGATTGGTTGTGTGTCCCCTGCATGCTAGGTCTACAAGTTAGTATGCTCAGTAGTAAACACACGGGCAGAGACACAGCCGTGTGTCTCAATCGTGTGGATGGCACGGCCATGGACTTGGGCGTGTACCCAGTCCGTGTAAAGTCTACACCTGAATTTGTCGAAGGACAATGTGCCACACTGGCTGACACGGCGTAAAGCAAGTCGGTCAAACAAGTCGCCGTCAACATAGGCCGCACACGGGCATGTAAAAGGCCGTGTGATGCAAGTCAGTATGGACCACGGGTGGATCACATGGCGTGTGTGATCATACGGCCTACCCACACCGGCATGCTCCATTCTACACGGGCGTGTGGCTCTGTTTTGAGTGAAAATTTTCTAAGTATGCGAAACTTTTCGGTTTAGTCCCAAAGCATACTGGGTGTATGTTTAAGGTCTCATAGACCTTTAATAGGGACGTTATGAATGTAAATGAAAACGTTTTAAGTTGGAACAAAATTTTATGGCCCGAGGTTGTATGTTTAAGTAAGTTAAGCACGATAATTCCTCATGCCCGGTTCCGTCATGGGATACAGGTAAGGGGTGTTACAGGTAATGAAATGGTAAATTCATAGTTGAAATGAAATTTGATGAAAAGGGAGTAATAAGTTTACATATGCTATGAATGAATATACCTATATCATTGATAAATACACTAAGTCGGGAATTGAGAATATGGTTTAGGCTTATGATAGGCATTAGGAACTGAATGAAAAGGAAGTAGATTGAAATGTGTATAATCTTATAGAAAAGTTGATGATTATTTATTAGGTCCTATAAAATCCTATCATATTATGAATGATAAATGTATGTGACATTAATGAACTTATTCATTTGTGGGTTGATGATCATATCGATTTATGAATCTTATGGCATTGACATAGATTTATGTTTATTCTATAAAGTCTATTATTGAAATGAAATATTATGCTTTAATTTTATACAAACTTACTGAGCATATATTGCTTACGTAGTTATTTTCCTTTACTTAAAGATTATTGGAAGCTCGATTGGGTTGGAAGCTAGTTAGAGATCCAACACACTATCCATCGAATTTATCGGTAGATTTTGATGTTTTAGTCGTGGTTATAATGGCATGTATAAAGTGGATTATGTCTTGTAACACCCCTAAATTGTACCCGTCACCGAAACAAGGTTTAGGAGCATTACCAAAACATTGTAACATTTTTCTATAAAACTACATAAATTTATTATTCATTTGCTAGGATCATCCACAATGTCCCTTGATCGGGCCCTCGTGGCCTAATACAAGCATTAGAAATGAATCGGGATTTAATCAGAACCTTTAATTTTTTTTTGCAAAATTACAATTTTTTTCTAAGGTGCAGGACTCACACGCCCGTATGGTCCAAGGGACACGTCCGTGCTACAAGCCATGTTCGATTTAGGTTGCTGTCTGACTTGCGCCACATGACCATGCGACACGCCTGTGTGCTAGGACATGTGGTTAATTAAATTAATTCAAATTAGGTGCAGGTTTCACACGGCCGATATACACGCCCGTGTCCTAGGCAGTGTAGCACACACAAAATTGAGAGACACGCCTATGTCTCTGCCCGTGTGCTCAATTTTGGACATTCTATTTTGCAACAATTATGGTGCAGGAGACACACGGCCAGAACATATGCCCGTGGGGCAGATCGTGTTTCACACACGGTCTAGACACATGCCCGTGTGTCTACCCATGTGGAAAAAATGAAGCCATTTCTAGCTTCATTTGTCACCCAAAATTTCACCCAAAACCTACACTTGAAACATACATCCAATACCAAGCAATTCATCAAATTGGGCAATTTCTATCATTCACAAGGCATATCACTACAAGCATACATGATCACAACCTTACCTTAGTTTGACTTAGGCATTCCCAACATTAATCACATATTTTTAACATAACACATATGTATATATGTATATCATAATAATATACTTAGTCATATCAAAATGAACCAATACTAGCCATTCCAATTGCTAGGTTACAAAATAACATTTTAAGCCACTATTGGCCAAGTTCTCCTATACATGCCAAGATGATTTCACTAAATATACCCAAAATGCAAGTTGATAGTGTGATGATGCTCCAATGATCTTCCAACCTTCACGAGCTTTCCGAGCACTATAAAACAAGGGAAAAATAAATGGAGTAAGCATTACATGTTTAGTAAGTTCATATACTAGAAACTAAACTTACCAATCCTATTATAAAATTTAAGTACACAACATCATGTTTTCCATCCATTAGCAAAATTTTCTAAGCGCACGCCTTCAATCAAACATGTTAGTCACAACACTTACAAACATGTTAAGTAAAAATAGATGAGCTCATCATGCAATGTTCTTTAAAGTCATTATCATTACATCTCAAGATTTTCATGCCAAGTCAAGGGATACATGCCTTTTGAATCATTGAATTCCAATGGTTGCTCAGGTAGTACATACCAAGTTTACGATTCCATAATCTGTCAATTTCTTATTAAAGGGTACCCTTTAGGGCACTTAACTAAGAAACACACTCTTGAGCCACATATCGTATAACAGGATTACCAGTCCAGGCTAAATCCTTTATATAATGTAAGCTCGGAGGAGCTCGATTAGGATTACTAGTCCAGGCTAAACCCTAATATTAATGCATACTCGAGAGGTATTATATTTGGATTACCTGTTTGGGCTAAATCCTTTATATAACAAGGTCAATGGGATTACTTGTCCGAGCTAAATCTCGTTCGCAACAAATGCAGGACCTTATTAGTTTCAAGAAAGCACATATATTTATCGGAATTCAACATTCAATCGGGACTAACCCTTTATCACCATTTCAAGCGTTAGCAAGTTTTCCATCATAGGATACAAGTAAAACACATTAACATAAATCACATTACATACAAACACAACATTCAATTAACATAATTACATGTCTGATTAAGTTACACGAACTTACCTCAACACTTGTTCGCGTAATAATCTACTAATCCAAAATCTTTTCTTTTTCTCGATCTAGCCTCGAATTTGTGTTTTCTGAATCTATATAAATGAATTTAACTATCAATTTCATACATTTCATATATAATTTGTCTCAATTTATGTCCTACGTAAAATTACCTGTAACGACCCGAATTTGGGCCTAGTAGAATTGGGCTTATTGGGCCTTGGCCAGGGAAGCGTTTAAAATTTTTGAGAACAAGAGAATGACACTAATGCAAGTTGGACCAATTAGGTGAGTGATTTTGGAAGGTTAGGGGGCTTCTATGAAGTCCCGGGATCAAACCTGGGCTTTAGGAAAATTTTTGGTTTTAGGTGAAGAAAACCCTGGAGTTAGTAAGTAGGCTTTAAGAATAAAATGTGGGAAAAAATGACACAAGGAAGGGAGTGGTCTAGTGGCAAGGCGTCATTAAGGGAGTAAGGGAGAGCTTGGGTTCAAGTCTTGGCGCTTGCAATTCATTTTGATTTCTTTTTAAAAGAACTTAGACTTTGGCCCATAGGATGATATTTAGTTGCACATGTTTTAAGATACAAAAACGAGCTTGTGTTGTGGTGGCATGTAGCGTCTGAAGCATAGGAGAGGGCAAGGGTTCGAATCCCATTGCAAGCAAAAAGGGATATTTATTTTGTTAAGTTGGGATGGCCAGAGTTTGTGTTGGATTTAAACTCTGCTGAAGGAGCACGGATCAACTTCAGATTCCTATTAGGTGTGTATTTCGCACTACTCTAGTTGTAGAGCGGCAAATGCCGAAATACCGGTCACACGGCAATCGTAGCCACACGAGCGTGCGAGTGCATATGTGGGGCTTCAACGCAATAGTTGAGACCATCATGAGTGTTAGACCATCTGAGGGGTTGAAAAAATTACTGAAATACCTTTGGTTTACAAAATTACTGAAATACCCTGGTTTGTGAAATTAATTACTGAAATACCCCCGGATTGAAAATTTACCGAAATACCCCCGATTTGTAAAATTACCAAAAATACCCATGATTTGTAAAATTACCAAAATACCCCTGGTTTGCAAAATTATCTAAACACCCTCGAATTGCAGAATTACTGAAACACCCCTGATTTGTAAAATTACCGAAATACCCTCGGATTGTAAAATTATCGAAATACCCCTGATTTGTGAAATTATCGAAATACCCTCAGATTGAAAATTTACTGAAATACCCTGATTTGTAAAATTACTGAAATACCCCTAGTTTGCGAAATTACTATAATACCCTCTATGGGTAAAGTTACCAAAATACCCTCTATGGTAAAGTTATCGAAATACCCTCTAACGGTAAAGTTACCGAAATACCCTCTACGGGTAAAGTTACTAAAATAACCTCGACGGGTAAAATTATCGAGATGCCCTTACAGGGCGAAATGACCGTTTTACCCTTAAACGATTAAATGACCATTGTACCCTCGTGGTAGTACTAGTGTTGTATGTGTTAATTGTATGATTGTTTATGTTTGAGATGCACTGCATACATGGATTAGTGATGAGTAGAATTACCGAATTACCCCTGCAGGGTAGGATTACCGGAATACCCTTATAGGGTAAAATGACTGGTTTGCCTTTGTTGGTAAATGATTGACTTGTGCTATGATTTGACCGAATTGACTGTGATTGTAAGACTGTGTTTTAACCGACTTGACTGTGGGCATGTGTCTGATTTGCTGTTAATATATGTTGAAATGACTGTTACTAAGCATGGCCATTTTGCATACAAGTGTAATGATTGAGCATGACATACATGACATACTTCATTGGGTTGGGTTATGTTTTTGGAGGAAGTACTGTACTGGTGGCTATGCCACGTTATACTGATTCAGTGGCTCTACCACGATATACTGATTTGAGTGGCTCAGCCAAGTAAACTGTTACTAGTAGCTTTGCTGCGTTGATATTAGCAGCTTGACTACGATCTTGGTGTGTAGGGTTAGGTGGGTCGACTTGGTCCCCACATGGTGTGTAGGTTGGTATGGGTGGTGTGATGGTTGGACTGGGTTGGGATGCATCCTCATATTGTTGCATATCTGTTTATGAGATCTGTCACTGTACTGGGCTTAGGCTACTTATTCTGTTATTGGTTTGGGCTAGGCCCAATTGAGACTGTTATGGGCTATGACCCAAATAATTTCGTAGTGGGCTTTGACTCACGTATGCTTTGAACCGACTGTACTATTACTCTAAAAGGGCTTTGGCCTGCATATGCTTACAGATATACCGATTGTTAGTCTAGTAAGGGGATTACACACTGAGTTTTCATAAACTCACCCCGTTTTTAACTGTGTAGGTAATCCCAAGTCTTAGAGGATTTGAAGCTACGAGGGACTCGGAGGTGGCCACACGTCAGATATGCTTTAAAGTTAAACTTAGTGACTTTATTTCATTTTATTTTAATCCATTGGGTTATTAATTTTGTAACAAGGCCTATTTATTTTTAACTTATTATTTTTTTATATTTATTTATGATGTTTTCTAACTGCTAAAAGTGGAATACGATTTCCAAAATGGTAACAGTTTTCAAAACACTACATTTTCACAACGTTTACAAAATGCTTCTGCAACTCTATTTCTAAACATCCCATTTTCGTAAATAGTTTATTTCAAATATGCTTCCGTAACAGATAAGGTTTTAAAGATAATTACGTTTTCAAGTAGATAATAATTGCTTAAGTGTTTTGGGTTTTAACAAAGATGCTGTAATTCTCAAACAAGTTTTTAACAATCACAAAGATAATTTTGGAAAGCACTTCCATGTGACAAGCCAGATTAGGGCCTAACTTCTAGGTCGGGTTTGGGGTGTTAAATTACCATTTTGCCTCTAACTTTTCCATAAAATTTGATTTTGTCCCTAGGCCTAGAAAATGAAACTTGTGCAAATTACTCCCTATTCCAAGCCCAACCAAAACCCCATTACAAAATTTACAGCACATGTATACATAAAATTTCAAAATTTTTCTTTCAATTTCATAATTTTACATTTTAGTTTCTAACTCAAGTTTTCAACAAAAATCACTTTGTAAAAGTTGTTTATCTATCAATAATATTTCATTTTCTACCATAAATTTCTAATTTCCAGCATAATACATCCATGACCCATTTTCATACTTTAATAACTTTTCAAATTAATCCCTCGAATAGAGATATTAAGTTATCCCGATTCCAAAAATATCAAAATTACTAAAAATGGGATAAGGAAACTTACCCAATTAGGCCTTGAAAGTGTCTTTTCTCTCCTAGGGTTTTCATGTGTTTTTAGGTTAAAGATGATATAAAATAAGATGTTTTCTTTTATCATCTTTTTAATTAATTAAGTTTTTGCTATTTCCAATTTAGTCCTTCACCTTTTTCTATAATTCCATGGATGAGTCACCATTCTTAATGGTCTAATTACCATATAAGTATCTCTAGTTTTGAATTCCATAGCTATTTGATCCTTATAGCTACTAGAATTCAACTTTCACATTTTATGCGATTTAGTCCTTCTCGTAATTAGGCACTAAATCGATAAAATTTTCATGTCAAAATTTTCACATGTGACATCTATCATAGTATACGGACCGTATAATAAAATAAAGATAAATTATATTTTGGGTCAGATCTGTGGTCCCGAAACCACTGTTCTGATTTCATTGAAAAAATGGGTTGTTACAACTCTCCCCCCTTTAGGGATTTTCATCCTCAAAAATCTTACTAGTAAAACGATTCGGGTATTGCTTCCTTATAGTTTCTTTTGGCTCCCATGTAGCCTCTTCTATACCATGTCATTGCCAAAGAACTTTTACCAAAGCTACCTTTTTATTTCTTAACTTTTTGTTTCCAGAGCTTAGACTTTGATTGGTTCCTCACAATATGTCATATCAGGCTGAATCTCTACCTCTATTGGAGAGATAACATGTGTAGGGTTGGATCGATAACATCGTAGTGTAGACACATGAAAAACATTATGAATCTGATCAAGCTTTGCGGTAAAGCTAACCGATATGCAATCAGTCCAATTTTTTCAGTAATCTCATATGGTCCAATGAACCTTGGACTCAATTTCCCTTAACGACCAAACCGGAGAACTTTCTTCCAAGGCGACACTTTCAAGAATACCTTGTTACCAACCTGGAATTCTATCTCTTTTCTTTTCAAATCAGCATAAGACTTTTGTCGATTAGAGGCTACTTTCAAACTATCTCGAATTACCTTCACCTTTTTCTCGGTCTCTCGGACCAAGTCAACTCCGTGTAGCTTTTTCTAACTGAGTTCTGTCCAATACAATGGAGTTCTACATTTGTGACCATACAAGGCTTCACACGGTGCCATTTTAATACTAGACTGATAATTGTTATTATAAGCAAATTCAACTAAAGGAAAATACCTCTCCCAATTACCTTCAAACTCAAAGACACAACACCAAAGCATGTCTTCCAAGATCTGTATTACCCGTTCAGATTGATCATCTATTTGGGGATGAAATGCAGTGCTAAAGTGTAACTGAGTACTCCAGAGCTTCTTGCAATTTACTCCAGAATGAGATGTAATTCGAGGATCTCTATCTGAAATGATGGAGACAGGCACTCCATGCAATCTGACAATTTTAGAAACATATAACTCAGCCAATCTATCCAAGGAATAATCCATACGTACTGGAATAAAGTGTGCGGACTTTGTCAACCAATCAACAATTACCCAAATGGTATCTTTCTTCTTTGGAGACAAGGGTAATCCCGATACAAAGTCCATAGTAATTCCTTCCCATTTTCATTCCGGTATCATAACTGGCTGTAATAGCCCAAAAGGCAACTGATGTTCAGCTTTTACTTGTTTACATATAAAACATTTAGATGCAAACTCAGAAATATTTCGTTTCATTCCCGGTCACCAGTACATATTTTTCAGATCATTATACATTTTATTACTATCAGGATGTATAGACATGTTACCATTATGAGCTTCATTCAAAATCTTTTATATCAGTTCTAAACTTTTTGGCACACATACTCTGCCTCTGAATAACAAACAACCATCAGTCCCGATATGAAATTCTGAGTTAGGAATCGATTCACTTTGTACATGTCTTTCCTGCAACTTGCTATCATTTTTCTAGGCTTCAAAAATTTACTGTAAAAACACTGGTCTAGCTTTTAATTCAGCTAGGATTAAACCATCATCAGACAACAACAATCGAGTATTCATTGCTCGTAAAGCATATAGGGATTTTCTGCTCAAAGCATCTGCCACTACATTGGCCTTTCCCGGATGGTAGTCAATAACAAGATCATAATCTTTCAATAACTCAAGCCATCTGCGATGTCTCAAATTCAAATCTTTCTCTGACACCAAATATTTTAGACTTTTATGATCAGTGAATATGCGACATTTTTCACCAAAAAAGTAATGCCGCCAGATTTTCAGTGTAACAGACCGAATTTGACCCTAATCGAAACGGTGGTTTCGGGACCACAAATCTGAGTTCAAGAATTATTTAAATAATATATTTTGTGTTTATTATATGTGAATTAATGTGTGTGAAAGTTTCATAGAAAAATTTACTCGTTTGTATGTTTAATTTGACAAAAAGGATTTAATCGCGTAAAGCGTAAAAGTTACAAACTTTAGTAAAAAGTGCTTATTTGTTAATGGTTTCTTAATATGAAGTCCTTAAGTAGAAATATGCCATAAAAGATATAGTGGAGGGTTGATGGACGGTTTTAGACATAATATATATGTTAGTTTTATTTTATTATAAAGGTTAGATTAGTAAATTGATAAATAAATAATATATGTCATAATCAACTAAAATCAAAACCATTATCATCTTCACTTCTCTCATGGCTGAATGGAGCTAAAGAAAAAGGGCTAAGGAAGCTTTGAATTTCGGCACTTATTTGGCTAATTTAAGGTATGCAACTAGCTCAGTTCTTATAAATTTTTACGTTTTTGAGATCGTTGAATCGTGACCCATGTTAAAATTTTCAAATCTAAGCATGCTTGATGTTCGGCCATTGTCATGTTCATGTGATTTTTGATGTTTGATGATTTTAAATTAAAACTATGTTACAGATTAGTATGTTTTGTATTAGAAATTTTAGTGAATTTGAGTATTTTGGGCTAAATTGCAAAAAAGAAATTTTAAGGGGACTAAAATGCAAAATAAACGAAAGAAATGGACTTGTATGGTCCTTGTGAACATTCGGCCCTAAGGTGTTCTAGTGGAAATTTGTGTATTTTTTGTGTTGTGCAAATAAGACTAAATTGTAAAAAAGTGAAACCCTAGGGTTTAGGGTTTTAGGGTTTAGGGTTTAGGGTTTAGGGTGTTTAGATCAAGAACAAAGAAAAACGGATTTGGATCGGGAAAAGACGAAGGTTATCGAATAGCCGGTCTACGCGGTCCGTCGACAGTCGAGGTAAGCTCTTAAGCAAATATATGTTAAATAATTATTTATGAGCATTGTAATTGATGAAGTTTAGAAATGTTAAGCAAAATGTATGTGATAGCCAAATGTGGGGTATGAGATTGAGTTGAAATTTAAATTGTTAATTGTAATGTGAATAAGTCTGTTCAGTTTGAAATGTGAAGGTAAAATGAATTATGTTTGAAGTTTATGACTTAGCTTTAAGTGATGTGTATTCAATAGATAAATGTGTTGATATTCAGGCTTCGAGCCTAGTAGGCCTCGTGCAGGTGTATTATTTTCGGGCTTAATGCCTAGCAGGCCTTGAGCCGGTGATTTATATCAGGCTTTATGCCTAGAAGGCCTCGTGCCAGTGTATTATTTCAGAATTGATGCTCAGCAGGCTTTATGCCGGTGATATGCTTTAAACGGAGAGTCCAAGAATCAAACAAGCTGAGACACATACATAATGCCATGTACTACAAGCTCGGGTAAGAGTTAGTTAATTATAATGACAACGAAAAAGGTAAAGTAGTTTATAAATGTTTGGGTTAAGTGTGAAGTGTTGAAGTTGATAGATCGAAATGTATGTTATTTTGTGATACGAAGCTTATCATTGATAGATATGAACTGTGCATATATGAGTGATTAAAGTATATGCATATATTTATATTATTTGACTTGGAATATACGAGTGCATATGACTTTCATATGATTTGATAATGTATATGTGTTGGTAGAAAGTGCTCATTTTAAATTAAGAGCAATGGAGACATTCATCCATGATTAAATAACTTATGAAATGCTTATATTTGTTGCTAGGAGCTTATTTATTAAAAGTTTAAATGTTTGATTATTAAGTTAAAATTTCTTGAGACTTACTAAGCTATTAAGCTTACTTCGTGTGTGTTCAATGTTCTATTTTATAGATTTTGATCAAGCTACGGGCATCTGAGGACCGTCAGAAAAGTCAACCACACTATCGCCCCTTTTTGGTACTTAATCTTTGTTTTGAATCGAAGGCATGTATAGGTTAGACTAAAGTTTAGACTGAGAACATTCAGTCTTGTATATATGTATAGCCTTCCGAAAATGGCTACTTTTTTTGATCAAGTTTAATTCCTATGTTCTTGTTATAATGGCTTGATTATAAAATTAATGGATGTGAAATTCAGTCATGGTTTAATCATGTATGGAAAGTGGTCATATGATATACATGTTGCGTGTGTGGTCATGTGTTTTAACAATGAAGAGAATGATGGATGTTTGATGATTTATAATATGTAGTATACTAAACAAGTAATATGCCTATTATATATAGATGTGTTGCATTTGGGATAAGCATGACATATTGATATGTTTTGCATATGTTTTGATTTGGTATGGTCTATTATATGCTAAATGAGGTTGATGTGTATATGTTTGGAGTATGATCTCGGTTTAGGTGATGTATGTGTTGCTCGTTAATTTGATTTATTAGTGATAGTCGAGTTAAGTCAGGTGTTTCATTATTAATGAAAATAATATAGATTTGAGGTATTTAGGAAGAATAATGGTGCTATGCTTAAATGTTTCCAGCTATGTGAAAATTATAGTTATGAAATAAGTATGAATATTAAAAGTAGCTATAAAGATTCGGTTGCTATTAGTAAGAAATGAATATGTTCATAATTGTTAAGTGCGAAACCCAAAGGGGTAAGTGAAATGGTATGGTTATTTTAATATGTTAAATTGGGAAGTTTAGGTATGCTATGTATATGTACATTCGAATTAGGTATATATATACATCAATAGTACATTCGATCATGTTATAATAATGCTATGTTTGTATGTACATCTGATTTTTTTAAAATAGTATAAACAGTATAAATGGTTCGGTTGTTTTAATAGGTTATGCTTTAATTGTATATGAATATATATATCTTTATATACCATGAATGTGTAAGTTATATGGTTCGGATATTTCCATGTATTAAGTACCTGTAAAAAATCTTGTTGTGTGTATTTAATTCAATAAGTTAAAATGTTATATGAAATAGAAAAGATCGCATTATTGTGACTGATTTTTAATGAAGGTCTATCTGGAATTGAGTTTAGTTTGGTAATACCCCGTAACCCTAATCCGGCGACGGATACGGGTTAGGGGTGTTACATTCAGTGCAAACACTATGGCTGCCAATTAAAGGTCATGTGTCAGGTAGTTCTTTTCATGTGGTTTTAGTTGTCGTGAGGCATAAGCTACTACTTTACCAACTTGCATCAAAACACAGCCTAAACTATGTAATAACGCATCACTATAATCTATAAATTCTTTACTCGATTATGGCTGAACTAACACTGGAGCTTCTATCAATAAAGCTTTTAATCTGTCAAAGCTCTGCTGACATTTATCAGTCCTCTCAAACTTAAATCTTTCTGTAATAAACGAGTCATCGGAGAAGCTATCATTGAAAAACTTTTTACACATCTCTGTTAGTAACCAGGTAGTCCTAGAAAACTTCGGGCTTCAGACACATTCTTCGGTGGCTTCCAATTAACAATGGCTGAAATTTTATTTGGGTTTACTCTGACACCTTTAGCAGATACTATATGACCAAGAAAACTAACTTTCCATAGCCAAAGTTCACATTTACTGAATTTGGCATACAATTGTTTCTCTCTCAGGGTTTGCAACACTATTCTCAAATGCTCAGCATGTTCATTTTCATCTCGGGAGTAAACCAAAATATCATCTATAAATACCACCACAAACCTATCCAAATACGGACTGAAAATCCTGTTCATCAAATCCATAAACACTACAGGTGCATTTGTCAAGCTGAATGGCATCACAAGAAACTCATAGTGTCTATACCTTGTTCTAAAAGTTGTCTTAGGCACAACAGATTCTTTTACCAGTAATTGATAACAACTAGAACGGAGATCAATCTTCAAAAATACAGTGGCACATTTCAAATGGTCAAATAAGTCATCAATACGAGGCAATGGATACTTGTTCTTTATTGTGACTTTGTTGAATTGTCTGTAATCAATACATAGCCTCAACGATCCATCCTTCTTCTTTACAAATAGGACCGGCGCACCCCAAGGTGAGAAACTAGGTCGAGCAAAACCTCTATCAATCAACTTCTGTAATTGTACTTTTAGCTCTTTCAATTCTGTAGAAGCCATTCTATATGGTGCTATAGATATCGGTGTCATTCCCAAAATGAGATCTATAGAAAATTCCACTTCCCTATCCGGTGGTAAACTAGGTAATTCTTCTAGGAATATATCAGGGAATTCACATACAACTGGTACTAATTGAATCTTTGACTCAGACACTTTAGTATCCAACACATATGCAAGGTAAGCATCATAACCTTTTCAGACATATTCTGTGTCGTTATTACTGAAATCACATTCGGTAATCCATCCAGTTTATTAGATTGAACATGAAGCAATTCTTCATTCTCACATTTCAATACAATATGTTTCTGCTTACAATTTACCACTACATCATATCGGGTTAACCAATCCATTCCCAAAATCACATCAAATTCATCAAATGGCAATAACATCAAGACAGTCAAAAAGCAATAGCTTTTTATCATCAAAGGATAGTTCTTACAAACTTTATCCACCATAACACACTGGCCCAGGGGGTTTGAAACTTTAACCACAAATTCAGTGAATGCAATAGGTAAATTTTTAATAGTCACTAAGTTTTTGCATATATATGAATGTGTGGAACCAAGATCAATCAATACAGTAATATCAATATCAAGTAGAGAAAATGTACCAGTAATGACGTCTGGTGTGGAGGAATCTTCTCTAGCACGAATTGTATATGTCCTTGTAGGTGCTCGTGCCTCAGATCTAACTGCCGTATCCTTAGTAATACCTCGACTACCACTAACATTATCAGGGTAACAGGGTGGTCTACCTCTCGCAATAGGATTACTCGACTTTGGAGCTAGTTCTATTTCTTTTTCAACTCTTTCGGGACAATCTCTGAAAAATGGTCAAGCGAACCACATTCGAAACAAGCTCCACTTCTAGACCGACATTCCCCATGATGAAATTTGTTACAGTGTTTACATTTTGGTTTGAGATTACCAACACTACCCACACTGGTCACAGAAGGAGATGAAGACCTTGGGCTAGAACGTTGAGAGCCCCGCTCTCTTCCAGAATACCTCGTCGATGTAGTAACACGATCATAATACCTTTTTAATTTCTTAAAAGCAAATGATTATGACTTACTCATAGTTCTTTTTCCTGAAACCCAAGCCTCTCTTTTGGCTGGTTTCTTTTCCTTACTCAGTTCCTCAGCTTTTTGGGCTCGACCAGCTAACACCGCAAATTCCCTTATTTCAAGAATTCTAATCAATAACTTAATATCTTCATTTAGGCCCTCTTCAAAGCATTTACACATTTCAACCTCGGTTAAAACCCATTCTCTGGCATACTTTCTCAACCGAACAAATTCCCATTCATATTCGGATATAGTCATGTTTCCTTGTTTGAGCTCGAGAAACTTTTTCTTTTTCTGATACATATATCTCTGACTCACATACTTCTTCCTGAATTCATCTTGGAAAAATTCTCATGTGAAATTCTCCCTTAGTACTACTGAAGTTATGGTATTCCACCAATGATAAGCTGTATCTTTCAGTAGAGATACCGCACATTTTAGACATTCAGCAGGTGTGCAGTATAGTACATCAAAAACCTGGGTGGCATTTTCTAGCCAAAACTCAGCCCTTTCTAGATCATCATCTGCGGTAGCTCTAAATTCTTCCCATTATGCTTGCGAATTTTATCTATCGGAGGCTTACCAAGGCTAACAAGTTCGGCAACCTGTGGTACATTAGGAATCGGTTGGGAAGTAGGTGAGGGAGGTTGTTGTACAGCAGGAATTGTTCTCATGCACTGTGTAAACCATTCATTCATCATTTGAAGGAAGGCTTGTTTTGCCTCCTCACTTCGGCCCTCAGACACGATCCTTTCTGTAACAACCCTTACCCGTATTCGACACCTGAACCGGGTACGAGGCATTATCGTACTTAACTTGCTCAATCATACAACATCGATTCATAAAATTTCATTTCAAATTGAAACTTTTAATTTCAAGACCTTAATATCCTTATTATAGGTCTACGAGACCCTAAACTTGTACCCGGAATGATTCGGGACCAAACTGGAAACTTTTCAACACTTAGACAAATTTGACATAAAACTGGGCTACACGCCCGTGTGAAGGAACGAACACGCCCATGTGGCTTGTCACATGCCCATGTTCCACACCCATATAGATTTATTTTCCAATTTAAACCTAAAGGAGTTTTCACACGATGGGACACACGACCGTGTCCCTCACACAGCCACGACACGCCTGTGTCTTACCCCGTGTGCAAAAACCTTGGCATTCTGTTTATGATGTCATCACCTTAATAAGGTCACATGGCCAAGGCACACGTCCGTGTCCTTAGACCTTAAGTCAAATTAAATACCTAATTTTAGGTGCAGAATTCACACGGCCTAGGCACAAGCCCGTGTCTTAGGCCGTGTCTCCCACACAGTTGAGACACACGGTCGTGTCTCAGCTCATGGGTTTACTACTGGGTATTTTCACTTGTCAACCTAGCATGCATGGGGACACACGGCCTCTCAACACGCCCAATGGGCTGACCGTGTGTCACACATGGCCTAGACACATGCCCATGTGTCTACCCGTGTGGACAATTCTAAGGCTATCTACCAAGCCATTTTTCGCCCTACAAAGCAACCAAACTTATACCAAATCAATTCAACATACATCACGACCATAAGGCACTTCCAAGAACCCAAAATCAAGACATCCACACAAACATGCACTTCATGAATTAGCTTTAGCACTAATTTCGTCTCTGTATAAGCCTAACTATTTATCTTAATGAATCACTTAAAATACCAGAGGGAACACAATCGTTAACATACACATAAACACGACGCCAATGCCATATTCAGATATGGTCTTACATGGGGTCACATCTCGATGCTGATGCCATATCTTGGATATGGTCTTATACGGGATCTCAATTTGGTGCCGATGTCATATCCCAGATATGGTCTTACACGAGATCTCATTTTGATGTCAATGCTATATCCCAAATATGGTCTTATACGGGATCTCAATTCGATGCCGAGGCCATGTCCTGGACATGGTCTTACACAGGACCTTATCATTCTCAATAATGATATCCTTTCACTTTTAATGTCCAACCGGGACTTCAACATCACAAATTTTCATCATTCTCTCATTCAACATCATGAATCAATTTTGTGGAAACAATATACATCTTTACCAATTTAAAACATTTTAAAACTTAATAACATGATGTTAAATTTATTACACACAAACTTACCTCGACTTCCAAATAGACCAAATTGCCGATCTAGTCCGATACCTTACCTTTTTCCTCAGTCAAGGTTAATTCCTCGTTCTTCTTGATCTATAATAATAAATTAGCTCATTTAATTGCCACATTAATCAATACATTTCAATAATCATATTTTGGCAAAATTACCATTTGTCCCCTAAGCTTTCCCAAAATGACAATTTTACCCCTAGGCTTGTAAATCGATTCTAATTGAGTTTCCTCCTTTAAAAGCCTAGATGGACATTTATTACTCTTATGGCAACCCTCAATTCTCATTCTTTCACACATTTAACACCTATTTTATAACCTTTACAAAAAGGTCCTTTTAGGTGTTTTCATGGTAACACTTTCCACAAAAGTTGTTTATTTAACAACAAAGACTCATTTTCTTCCATAAAAATGCAGCAAACAACATAAATGCTCACATGGAAAAACCTTAAACTTCCAACCAATTTTCAAAATAGTCCCCTCTTTAACTAGCTTAAGCTTTAGGGGTTCCAAAAGTACAAAACTTAACAAAGAATGGCCATAAAAGCACTTACTTGCAAGGAGAAAAGCTTGCTAAAAATTTTGAGCTCTCAAACCCCCTATTTTGCTACTAACTTTCGGTGGAGAAGAAGAAAAGGAAAGATGATATCTTTTCTTTCTTTATTTTATTATAAAACATCAACTTAGTCCACCTAATTTCAACAACTTTGACCAATTTTGACATGGTTTGTCCCCTATGGCTGGCCAACCATTGATTGAGGGGATAATTGCACTTTAAAGACTTCTAATTAATATTCTATGGCTTTTAGACACCTTTGGCTTGTAAAATAGAACTTTTGCACTTTATGCGATTTAGTCTTTTTTTGCAATTAAGCATGCAATTGCTAAAATTAAAGCACCAAATTTTTTATGCACCTATATAATCATGCTTTAACTCATAAAATAATATTAAAATAATTCTCTTCGACCCTGAATTAGTGGTTCTGTTACCACTGTTCCGACTAGCCCCTAAATCGAGCTATTATAATTCTCCACATTAGGGATTTTCGTCCTCGAAAATCTTACCGGTAAAAAGGTTGGGATATTGGTTTCTCATAGTCTCCTTGGGCTCCCATGTAGCTTCTTCTACCCCATGTCTTTGCCATAGCACTTTCACAAGGGCTATACTTTTGTTTCTCAACTGTTTGACCTCTCGTGCCAAAATCTTAACCGGCTCTTCGTCATAAGTCATGTTCGGTCAAATCTCTACCTCTGATGGTACAATCACATGTGAAGGGTCTGAACGATATCGGCGTAACATAGACACATGGAAGACATCAGGAATCTTTTCCAACTCAGGTGGCAAAGCCAAATGATAAGCTATCAGCCCTATCCTCTCTGTAATCTCATATGGTCTGATAAAGCGCGGACTCAATTTGCCTTTCCGGCCAAATCTGAGGACTTTCTTCCATGGTGATACCTTCAAAAACACTCTATCACTGACTTGAAACTTGATTTCTTTTCATTTCAAATCCATGTAGGTCTTCTGTCTATCTAAGGCAGCTTTTAAACAATCGCGTATCACCTTTACTTTCTCTTCAGTTTCTCTGACCAAATCGACCCCGCAAATTTGGTTTTCTCTGAGTTATGTCCAATACAAGGGCATTCGACACTTACGCCCATACAATGCCTCATAAGGCACCATCTTCAAACTCGACTGAAAGATGTTATTGTAGGCAAATTCCACCAACAGTAAGTATTTCTCCCAATTACCTTCGAATTCCAAAACGCAATATCGAAGCATGTCTTCAAGCATATGTATTACTCTTTCTGACTGCCTGTCTTTTTGTAGATGGAAGGCTGTACTAAAGCTCAATTTTGTGCCTAAGGCCTCTTGCAACTTTTTCCAAAACTGTGACGTAGATCTCGGATCTATATCCAAAATAATCGACAATGGTACTCCGTAAAGTCTTACTAATTCTGACACATACAAAACCGCCAGCTTATCAAGTGAATCGTACTGGTATGAAATGGGTTGACTTCGTAAGTTTATTGACCACAACCCATACAACATCTTTCTTTTTCGGCATCAACGACAAACCCGTCATGAAGTCTATAGTAATAGGGTCCTATTTCCACTTGGGAACCATAATAGGCTGAAGTAGACTCGAAGGTTCTTGGTGTTCAACTTTCACTTGTTGACAAATTAGGCATTTCGATAGAAACTCAGAAATGTCTTTCTTCATACTCAGCCACTAATACCATTTCCTCAAGTTATTATACATCTTCGTGCTGCCTGGATATACAGACAAACATCCACTATATGCTTCATGCAAAATCTTTTGAATAAGCTCATCGTTTCTGGGTACACTGACCCTATCTCGGAACATCAAACATCCATTAGGACTTATCTGAAAGTCTGACTCAACATTTGAATCACATTGAACTCTTCTAGCTTGTAAATCACTATCGTGTTTCTGAGCTTCACAAATCTCTTAGAGAAACATTGGTCTAGCCTTCAACTCAATTAGAACAGAACCATCATCTGACAATGCTATCCGTGTATTCATGGCTTTCAGCGCAAACAAGGATTTCCTGCTCAGGGCATCGGCAACCACATTTACCTTTCCCGGATGGTAGTCAATCACTAGCTCATAATCATTTATTAGCTCTAACCATCTTCTCTACCTTAGATTCAACTCTTTTTAAGTCATCAAATACTTTAGGCTCTTATGATCAGTGAACAGCCGATATTTCTCACCATACAAATGGTGTCTCCAAATCTTTAGTGCAAATACGATGGCAACTAACTCTAAATCGTGGTCCCGAGACCACCGTTTCTGACACTGCTAAAATGGGCTGTTGCAACTCTCCCCCCTAAAGAAATTTTTGTCCCCGAAAATCTTACCAAAAAATAGGTTCAGGTATTGCACTTTCATAGCCTCTTCTGGTTCCCAGGTAGCTTCCTTGAACCCATGACGATGCCAGAGAACTTGAACCAAAGCTATACGTTTATTCCTTAATTCTTTTACTTTCTGAGCTAAAATTCTAATCAATTTCTCCCTGTATGACATATCTGACTGAATTTCTACATCAATAAGCGAAATCATGTTGAAGGTTCAGATCGATACCTTCATATCATTGATACATGAAACACGTTGTGAATTTTCTCTAATTCAGATGGTAAAGCTAAACGGTAAGCTATTGGCCCAATTCTCTCGATGATCTCATACAGCCTAATACATCGTGGATTAAGCTTCCCTTTTCAGCCAAAACAAAGAACATTTATCCAAGGCGATACTTTTAAGAACACTCTATCGCCAATTTGAAATTCAATATCTTTTCTTTTCAAATCTGCATATGATTCCTAACAATCAAAAATTATTTTGACTTTTTCTTCAGTTTTTTGGATCAAATCAACATTGAAAAGCTTTTTCACGCTCAATTCAGTCCAGTATAATGGAGTTCTACATTTTCGACCATACAAGGGTTCATACAGCACCATTTTAATACTCACCTAATAACTATTATTATATGCAAACTCAACCAGTGGAAGAAATTTTTCCTAGCTACCCTTAAACTCTAAAATGCAACAATGGATCATGTCCTCGGGTATCTGTATCACTCGCTCAGACTGATCATCTGTCTGTGGATGGAATGCTATACTAAAATGTAGTCGAGTACCCAAAGCTTCGTGCAATTTACTCAAAAATCTAGAAGTAAACAGTGGATCTCTATCAAAAATAATAGACAATGGCACACCATGCAGTCTAACAATTTCAGAAACATATAATTCTTCCAGCTTCTCAAGTGAATAACCCACACGTACTGGAATGAAATGTGTGGATTTAGTCAAACCATCAATAATAACCCAAATAACATCTTTCTTTCACGGAGACAAGGGTAACCCTGATACAAAATCCATTGTAACACATTGACATTTCCATTATGGAATCATAACAGGCTGTACTAGTCCAAAAGGTACTTGATGCTCGACTTTGACTTGCTGACAAACCAAACATTTAGATGCAAGCTTTGAAATTTTACATTTCATACCTGGCCACCAATATATTTGTTTCAAATCAACGTACATTTTGTTCTTACTAGGGTGAATTGAAAAAATACTGCTGTGAGCTTCATGTAAAATATTCTGTATAATATCAAAATTTCTCGGGACACAAACCCTGTTTTAGAAATATAAACTACCATCAGAATTAACATAAAATTCTGAATCAGATCTCTTTTCAATCTATTATAGTTTAGCAATCAACTTGGAATCACTTTTTTGAGCTTCACAAATTTGTTACAGAAATGTAAATTTAACTTTTAATTCAACTAAAATAGAACCATCATCAATCAACATCAATCGAGTATTCAAAGCTCGCAAAGCAAATAAATATTTTCTACTTAAAGCATCAACAACAACATTAGCTTTTCCTGGATGATAATTGATAACCAAATTGTAATCTTTTAGTAGCTCTAACCATTTACGTTGTCTCAAATTTAGTTCTTTTTGTGATATCAAATACTTCAGGCTTTTGTGATCCATGAAGATGTGACATTTTTCTTCGTACAAATAGTGTCGTTAGATATTTAAAGCAAACACAATAGTTATAAGTTCTAAATCATGAGTCGGGTAATTTTTCTCGTGCAGTTTTAATTGACGGGAAGCATAAGCTACCACATTGCATTCTTGCATCAATATGCAACCTAAACCATTAAGTGAAGCATCGCTATAGATCATAAATTTCTAGCCAGACTTTGGCTAAATCAATACAGAGGCTTCGGTTAACAATACTTTCAACTGATCAAAACTTTACTGGTATTTTTAGACCATTCAAACTTAACATCTTTTTGGAGTAGCTTCGTCAACAGTGTAGTAATCATCGAAAACCCTTTAACAAATCTCCGATAATACCCGGATAAACCCAGGAAACTTCTGATCTCTAATACATTTCTTAAAGGCTTCCTACCTATAGTTGCTGATATTTTACTCAGATCAACTCTAATACCATCCGTCGATACAACATGTCCCAAAAAATCCAACTTCTCGTGTCCAAAACTCACATTTGCTAAATTTAGCAAATAATTGTTTCTTGTGTAAAGTTTGCAATATTACCCTCAAATGTTGTACATACTCAATTTCATCTCAAGAGTAAATCAAAATATCATTAATGAATATAGCCACAAATCTGTCTAAATACAGCCAGGATATTATGTTCATTAAATCCATAAACACAGTAGGTGCATTTGTTAAACCAAATGACATCACTAAAAATTTATAATATATGTACCTGTCTGTACCTGGTCTTAAAAACAGTCTTTGTCACATCAAAATCTTTAACCTGTAGCTGATAATATCCAGAATGGAGATCAATCTTTGAGAACACTATTGCACCTTTCAATTGATCAAACAAATCATCGATATGCGGCAATGTATATTTGTTTTTATCGTAACTTTATTAAACTGTCTATAATCGATACACAATCGCATTGACCTGTCCTTTTTCTAAACAAATAGTACAGGTGTAACCCAGGGAGAAAAACTAGGCTGAACAAATCCTCTGTCTGTCAATTCCTACAATTGTGCTTTCAACTCTTTCAATTCTATCAGTGCCATTCTATAAGGATTTATCGATATTGGAGAAGTTTCCGGTACTAACTCAATGGCAAATTCAACCTCTTTGACTGGTGGTAGCCTAGGTAACTCTTCTGGAAACACATCCGAGAACTTGCAAACAGTCAGAACTGGTTCTATTTCTATTCCGAAGCCCTGGTATCGAGTATATAAGCTAGATATGCCTTACAGCCTTTCTTGACATATTTCTGAGCTGACATAGCTAAAATGATATTAGCTGAACTGTCACATTTTGATTCAACCCAGACTGTTTCACCATTCTAACATTTCAATAAAATTTGTTTTCGTTTATAATTCACAACATTATCATGAAAAGCCAATCAATCCATGCCACGAAACACGTCAGACTCATCAAATGGTAATAACATCAAATCAACCGGAAAGTTTTAATCTCAAATCTTCAGGGGACACTTTCTACAAACTTTATCAACTAACACCTACTGGCCTAACAGATTAGTTACTTTGACTACAAATTCAATTGACTCAAAAGGTATTTTCTTATCCGACACTAATGTTGTGAATATATATGAATGTGTTGACCTGGGGTCAATCATAGCATTAACATTAGTATTAAAGGTAGAAAATGTACCGGTAATCACATAAGGTGTCGAAGCTTCTTCACGAGCTCCAATTGCGTAGGCCCTAGCTGGTGCCTGAGCTTCAGATCTAACTGTAGAATCTTTCATTCCACTTTAACTAATTCCTACATTACTACTATTTTGGATGGCCTCCCTCTCGCAATCGTGTTACTTGTCCGTGTATTCTGAGCTTTTTCTCTATCAGACCTTTTAGGACAATCTTGAATAAAATGATCATAAGGACCACATTTAAAGTGTGATCCATCCCTTAGTCTACACTCTCTGAAATGTCGTTGACTACATTGATGACATTCAGGCTTACTATTTCAGGCACTCCCCACACTCACTACAGAAGTAGCTTGGGGTCTCGAGCTTGATTGTTGCTTCCCTTTATCTCTTCCTAAAAATCTGATTGAATTTGATGTACGACTATGAAATTCTTTTGATTTCTTATATGGAGATGAAAATTATTTTCCCATTGGTCGTTTACATGTGTCACGAGCCTCCAAATATGCTTTTCTGTTAGCTTTATTAAGTTCTTTAGCCTTATGTGCTCGATCGACCAATACCATAAATTCTTTCAATTCTAGAATCCCTACCAACAATTTTATGTATTCATTTAAACCATTTTCAAACTGAGTACACATAACCACTTTCGTTGGAATACATTCCTGAGCATACTTACTAAGTTATACGAATTCTCTTTCATATTCTGCTGCAGATCTACGACCTTACTTCAGCTCTAAGAACTCATTCCTTTTCTTGTAAAGATATATCTAACTGATGTATTTCTTTTTAAATTCAGTTTGAAAGAACTCCCAATTCACACAATCTTTTGGTACCACTGCTATTAAAGTATTCCACCACTGATACATTGAGTCTTTTAGCAATGATATCACGGAGAGTAGGATAGTTCATCGAAAACTCTAATAATATCCTCTAACTAGAACTCCAATTTTTCTGGATCATCATTATCAGTATCAAAAAACTCTTCTTCCCCATACTTACGAATTTTGTTAACCGGGGTACCACAAACTGATGGGGTACGAGAAGGAGTGGAGGTTGTTGACCCATTGGGTTCATTCTAAACAATTCAGAAAACCATTCAGACATTATATAAAACAAGCCTTCTTTACCTCACCTCTCTGACCCTCAGATACGGGCCCACTACTAGCTGCTCCTGGAACAAAGGCTTGCGCATTACTTTCAACCTCATCGGAATCAGCTCGATTGGATGACATCTTTTACGTACATAAAAAAACATGATTCAATTGAAGGAAGGAGATATCACACTATCACAAGTTATATAATGGCATGTATTCTATACTCTTTACTAGCTACGTTCAGTTTGAGAATTGACTAAATCATAGCTTTGATACCACTAAATCTAACACCCCTAACCCATTTTCATCGTCAATCTTGGGTTCTGCAGCATTATCATAAAAAATTTCAGAACAATCAATATCTAAAAGGTTTAATAACACTATTTAATATTATTCATTTAAATCTCATACAAATCCAAAAAACATACACATTGGGGCCTTAAATTGAACTTTCGAGGCCCTAAAAACAGTTCAAGATCAAAACAGGACTAATTTGAAACAATTCAAAAAATCTAAAAAAAAGTTGGAAATTTAGAAAACAGGGGTCACACGGCCGTGTGACATAGCCCAGACCGTGTAGTATTCGAACAATGAAACACACGACTATGTCCCAGCCTATGTCTTAAACCATGTAACTCATTGACTTAGATTACACGACCATGTTGTAGGCCGTGTGTCAGGCCGTGTAACTTTTTGACTTGGTACACACGGCTATGTTGCTGATCATGTGTCTAACAACCCGTTTCATTGAAATCAGAATAGCAATTTTGGGACCATAAATCGGATGAATAAATTATTATTTTATGATTATTTTAATTTCTATGGAGTGTTAGTAAAATTGTATTAAAAGTTTGTTAAGAAATTTTGATGTTTCATGATTAATTACGTAAAAAGGACTAAATCCTAAAAAGTGTAAAAGTAGAGTTCCATTAGTTAAAAAGGCTAAATGGTCATGGAAAGGGAAGCTAATGGATTTATATGGTAATTATACCATAATGAATGCTAGTGGATGTACAAGGACAAAATGTTAATGTAATTTTTAATTATTAATAAGGTTAATAAGATAATTTAGTAAATAAACTTAAAATTTACTAGGTAAAAGCTATCATATTTTTCTTTTTATTCATGCTTTGATTGAAACCACCATTAGAGGGAGAGCTTGGAGCATTCAGTCACTCATATCTATTGCATGGTATGATTTTTAAGCCCCTTTTTAATGATTTCTATGTTTTTGAAATAGTTTTAGCTTAATCTAGCCAGCTCGGGGATCAATTTGTAAAATTGTTAAATATTGAGTGTTATTCCATGAATTTTCTTGCGTGATTCTTGATTTTAAATGGTGGATTATGGATCCTTGTTGATAAATAAACAAGTTTTGTAAAGTGATTTTTAATGAAAATTGTATTTAGGGACTTGTTTGTAAAAATAGTAAATGTTAATGTTAAATTTATGAAACGATAATTTGAATGGGTTGGTTTAAGTCCCTATAGAAACTGGTTAGCTTGAAAGGAGGATTAAAATGCTTAGGTTTGAATTTTTGAACTTAAGGACTAAATTGTGAAAAGTTAAAATATTACGGGTAAAATAGTAATTTTACATAAATATGAAATGTGTACTAAATTGAATACTAGGGGTATTAAATGGATTGAATTTGTCTATTTAGATCAAGATAGACCATGTACGAACTTAGATCGGGGAAAAGCTAAAGCCTCGGATTAGTTCGACTTCGTTTCTATGCCCTAGTTATCGAGGTAAGTTCGTATGTACGGATTACTATATTCATGTAATTCAATTGTATGTTATTATGTATTTGTAATGCTATTGAACAATGTATATCCAAAGCAATGCTATGACGGTTATCGAGTCTTGGTTGGACCTTAGGAATTCGTAGGATTAAAATGACATGTCATTAGGGATTTCATGTTTTGAGTGCTGGTCTTGTAACAACCTGTTTTTAGTGAGATCGGAACAGTGGTTTTGGGACAACAAATTCGACATGAAAATATTTATTTTATTATTATTTTAATGTCTACAGTATGTTAGTAGTGTCGTATAAAAATTTCGTTAAGAAATTTTATCGTTTGCATGCTTAATTTGGTAAAAAGGACAAAATCATAAAAGATGCAAAATTTGACTTCCATAAGTTAAAGGTACCTAGTGGCTATGAAATGAAATGGTTTAAATGATTTAAATGGTGATTTTACCATTTATAAAGTTGATGGACATTCTTGCACATGAATTAAGTGATTTTAATGTTTAATAATAAGGTTATAAATGTAATTTACTAAATAAAGTCAAATTGAAGTAAAACAATTCCACCTTTCTATTAATTCATCTTCTTTATTGAAATTGTAAAGGAAAATAACACCATTTTAGGGTTCTTGAGCTTTTGGCAAGCTTTGGTGTGCATGTAAGTGTAATTTTGTCCCATTTTTAATGATTTTTTTGTTTTCGAGATCATTGTAGCCTAATCTAGCTAGCCTAGGGACTAATTTGCAAAATTGTCAAAGGTTTAGGGTTTTTCTATGATTATGTTAGTATGATTTATGGAGTTTGATGATAGATTATGAGTCCTTCATGATAAATAGACAAGTTTTGTAAAGTGATTTTTTGTTAAAAATGTTAATTAAGGACTTAGTTGTAAAAATAGTAAAAATAAAAGGTGAAATTATTAAATAATGAATTGTATGAATTGGTATGTGTTCATTTTGAACTCGGCTAGCTTGGGTTAAGGATGAAATTGCATGAATTTCAATTTATGAGCTTAACAACTATATTGTAAAGAAATCAAAATAATAGGGGCAAAAGCATAATTTTGCAAAAAATATGAATTCTGGACTGAATTGAATAGAATGAATATTAAATAGATTGAATTTATTTATTTAGATCAAGATAGACCTCGTACGGCTTTAGATTGGGGTAAAGATAAAGCTTTGGATAAGTTGACTTCATTTCTATGCCTTTATCGTCGAGGTAAGTTCCTGTAATTGTGGAATACAAATGATATGTCATTAGGGTTTCTATGTTTGAACCTTATCGAGCTCTGCATTTGTTGCGGACACTCTACAACTCGTGTGAGCACTAAGCCCATTTCAAAGCTTGTGTGAGCAACGATGTAAAAGAAAAGGAAAGGTTACGATTATATGTTTAGCACACTTTGTGTGAACTATCCCGCATATCCGATGATGTTCTAAACAATTCAACAGACATGAATTGGAAAGGAAATGGTAAGTATTCAATATGAACCAATACATGTATTTATGAAAAAGATTGAAATGGTGATATACATGGAAAGCATGTTGTGTTATGAAAGATGATAAATCCAATTGAATTATGTTCAAGTATGCTAACATGTGTTGTTGTTGGTGTTTAGGCTTGTGCCAAGCTATTGGTTGGATTATATCATGTTAAATTTAATGTTATGTAATGAAATGGTCAGTTATGTTTTAAGATATACGAACTTACTAAGAATTATATGCTTATATAGTTTTATTTCCTATGTTTTACAAATAGTCGGAAGCTTGTTTGGTTTGGAAGCTCATCAGAGACCTATAACACTATCACACGGATATATCAGTAGCTTTTGATGTTTTGGTCATGGTTATAATGGCATGTATAGGTGGATTTGTATTAATGATTTAGTTGTTATGTTTGGTATATATATATGTGGAATTATGGGTGGTGAACTTTTGGTATTTTGATGTTTAAATGGTTGGTGTTGAAATGATCAGGTGAAGGTATGTTTTGAATGACCAATTTGGTATGTTTGATTGTGACTTGGTATCTGGTCAATTGTGATATGGCATGGTATTGAAATAGGTAGTTGTGTATGGTTGATTCATGGATAAATATGTTTATGTTTAGGATGACTTGATAATTTGTGATTGAGGAGCCTTGATAAACCGTAATATATTCATATTTTAATCCCACATTTAGCATACTTTTGGATGATTTATTCCTCGAATTGTGGAATTTGGTGCTCCTAATCCTTTAATTTCATGTTTTATACTTAGGAGAGCACCGGAGGATGAAAAGAACGAGAAATGGGCCAAAAATGGAAAAAATGGGCCAAAGCACGAAATGCACACGGCCTGGGCCCAAGCCACACGGCCGTGCCTCCTTAGTAGACCCGACCACGGCCTGGCCTCGATTTACATGGGCGTGTGCCACAGGCGTGTCCCTGGCATGACCTGTTTTAATCCTACTCGAATTAGGATACCTAGAGGTGAAGAAAGACATTTCGAAAGCTTATATAAACACCCTAAGTGTGACCTAAGAGGGGGGCGTCCAGGTAGGCTTAGGAGCCAAGCCAGAGAGGCCAGAATTGTGGGATTTACTCAAATAAGCCAGTTGATCCATCTCAAGAAGCCGGAATCATACTCAAGACGGAAGATCATCCCTTCAATTTCCTTCAGGGGGTTTTAGGGTTTTTCTTATGTTTTGTTTTATATTTTCTTCTGAGATGTATTCTTTTATGATTATGAAATAAACCCCTCAAATACCTAAGAGGGATGAAACCTAAGACGGATCTTGTTATTGTTTTCTGTACTATATGATAAATACTTGATTTGTTCTTAATTCTTACTTTGATATTTCAGGATATTGATTCAAGTATTGATGTGCTTAGGCAGTGGATCAAAAGTCCCTGTTTAAGAGTAGATCTACCATAGTTAAGCAGAGTTGATCGTAACCCTAGAAATAGGATGACGAAAATCTACCGGATTAGGGTCAAACCTAATATTGGAGTCCATAGATCGAGTTAATGCAATTCTAGAGGTTTTAATTAGAAAGAGATTTCAATTAATCAACATAGGGTTAGACGTTAGTAGCCTCGAAAGAAGTATTAATATAACTTAGGGAATCCTACGGATCAAGTCAAGTGAATAAATCGTCTGGTTCAGAGTTAAATAACAAGTGAAGTCTAGGTGGATTCTTCCTCGGGTATTGTCCTAATCAATTGGTTTTTCCAAAAAGTATTTTCCCCAATTCATTCTCTGTGTCTTAGCATCCTTAGTTTAGTAGTTATTTAATTTTAGATTAAACAACAATTCCCTTAATTCTTATGCTAAATAATAAAGAGACAGAGTTAGTATTAGTACTTTTGGTTCCCTTGGGTTTGACATTCTAGTCTTGCCACTAAACTATACTACTGCTCGATAGGTGCGCTTGCTTCAATCATGGTGATAGTTAGTTTCTATGCTCGATCATTCATTATATAAATTTCAAGACTTTCTCAAACACACGATCAAGTTTTTGGCGCCGTTGTCGGGGAACTAAAATATTAAGAACGCTTAATTTTTATTACTTTAGCCATATTTTAAATTTTATTGTTGCTTTTCTAAATTTTCTTCTTTGCTTCTGGCAGGTATTCTAGTTTACGACTAGAAGAAACCCATCAGGACCTGTACTTTACGATAGTGAAATTGAAAGCATAGTTCACAGAAACCGAAGAGAAATAAGGAGAAGCCTACAATACATACAAGAAGAGCAAGAAAACGAAATTAATACTACCAAAGAGATGGCTGAGAATAATCTGCTACCTCTAGAGGTGGACCAAAAATCATGCTCCTCGAACTATGTATGAATATGCTAAACCTAATTTAACAGGAACTGAGCCAAGTATTGTTAGACTTACTATTGCTGCAAATAATTTTGAACTGAAACCTAGCACAATTCAAATGATACATCAATTTGTTCAGTTTGATGGTGTGTAGGATGAAGATCCAAATAATCATCACTCGACGAATTTCTTAGAATTTTGCGATACTTTCAAAATAAATGGCGTTTCTGATGATGCCATTCGTCTTCGGTTATTTCCCTTTTCTTTGAGGAATAAAGCTAAACAATGGTTGAATTCTCTTCCACAAGGATCAATCACTATATGGGAACAAATGACCGAAAAAATTTTATTGAAATATTTTCCACCGACTAAAATGACTAAGTTGAGGAATGATATCTCTTCTTTTTTGCAGATGGATTTAGAGACACTTTATGATGCATGAGAGAGATACAAGGATCTATTGAGAAGGTGCCCACACCATGGATTACCCTTGTGGCTATAGGTCCAAACCTTTTACAACGGTATGAACCCCTCAACCAGGCAGTTAATTGATTCATCCCCTGGCAGAACCCTGAATAACAAAACACCTGAGTCTGCCTATGAATTCATTGAAGAGATGTCACTGAATAACTATCAGTGGCAAGTCACGAGGATAAGGCCAACGGAAGCTGCCAGTGTTTTCAACCTCGATGCAGTAACCATGCTATCAAACCAGGTAGAGATGTTAAATAAAAAGATTGATGGTTATGTGGTTCTTCGTAGGTACATCTAGTTATGCAGTACGATACGAATGGAGGAGGGATGAACAACACAAAATATCCGCCTTACAACCCAAGCGCTGAAAACGAGCAAGTTCAGTATATAGGTAATAATTTTAGACCTCAAAATAACCCTTATATGAATACTTACAATCCAGGTTGGAGGAACCACCCCAATTTCTCATGGGGTGGTCAAGGAAATAAGAGACACCAACTCCCTCCAAACTTCCAACAACAGCCCTACCCACAGGAAAAGAAGCCAAACCTTAAGGAGATGCTAACAAAATACATAGCGGTGTCAGAAACACGTTTTCAAAACACCGAAACAACACTTAAAAATCAACAAGCATCGATTCAAGGGATCGAGAACCAATTAGGGCAACTTGCTAACCTGATCTTTGAACGACCACAAGGAAGCTTGCCAAGCAACACTGAAACTAACCCGAATGAGCAACTTCAAGCCATAACAGCTCATGTTTGTGAAAGGTTAGATGAGCCCAAATTAAGGCAAGAGAATGTGGTAGTGGAAGATAAGGTTGAGGTAAGCCATGACAAACCAAAATCGGTAATTAAAGAGTACCAACCTCGTGTGCCATACCCCAATGCAATAAGAAAAGACAACACAGACAAACAATTCAGTAAATTTCTTAAACTTTTAAAGAAATTACATATTAACTTACCGTTTCTTGAAGCTCTTTCGCAGATGTCAGGTTCAAGGAAATTTTTAAAAGAGCTTCTGACAAATAAACAGAAGTTAGATGAAAAGTCACATGTGGAACTAAATGCAGTGTGCTCAACAATTCTGCAAAATAAATTGCCACGAAAATTAAAAGATTTAGGGAGTTTTACAATTCCATGCTTAATTGGTAGCTTATCTATTGATAATGCTTTAGCTGATTTAGGGGCAAGCATCATGTTATGCCTTATTAAATGTTTAAACAGCTAGGTCTAGGGAAACCCAAACAAACTAGGATGAGCATTCAATTAGCTGATAAGACTATTAGAATTCCTAGGGGTATAATTGAATATGTACTCATGAAAATTGATAAATTCATATTCCCAGTAGACTTTGTCGTTTTAGACATGGATGAGGACAATAATACTCCTTTAATTTTAGGAAGACCCTTTTTAGTAACTGCCAGAACTAAAATTGATGTTGGTACAGGAGAACTCATACTTCGTGTAGGTGATGAATAGATTACTCTTCAGGCTCTTGACTCGACTAGGACATCAAGTAATCAAGGTGAGAAAATAAATTCTATTACTGAACATTCGGTTAAACCTCCTTTTCAGGAACACCACGGAACTACACAACTGAGGTAGATTCTAAACCTCATACCAACAAAGAAATAACTCATGAGGAACGACGGCTTCAGATCAATGCACTAGACGAGTGAAGACACATTTCAAGGAGAAACCAAGAAAACACGATGAATCGAAGCAACTTCATGAGCCAAACCAATTTCAGATTGGGGATCAGGTATTACTGGATAAGACAGACCCTTGAATCGCCACCTCGGACCTGAATACAAACGAAGAAATCCCTTTTAAGGTACTTAATTTCTTCCCATACGGAATAGTCGAGGTAACTAATCCTAAGTTCAGTACTTTTAAGGTAAATACCACTCGACATAAACTATATATTGATAACTGAATTGATAGCATGAGAAAGGATTTTCACCTCCTCAAACCACCATGATTAGGTGAATGAGAGGTAAAGTCTAGCTTAAGACTTTAAACAAGAGCTTCTCGGGAGACAACCTGAGCACTAACTCCACTAATGTCATATTTTTTATTTTTAGCACCTAAGTACAAACGAACCAATTTAATAAAGCGCAGGTTTCCCTACCACACGGCCTTGCACACGGGCGTGACATGGCCATGTGAACACCACGAATAGGTACATGGGGGTGGCGGAGATCGTACAGAAACAGGATGAAAATTATCCCCAAGACACGGGCTCCTATTAAACACCATGGCCGTGCGACGTGGCCGTGGTCAATATTATTAGCTTTTTCACATATCGCCGCCACCACCACCTCGAGATCACTCCGATGATAAGGACCTTTGAGTCCTTTTATTTTCTTTATTTTCACTTTTATTTTTTGTTCTTTTTTTTTCATTTATCTTTATTTTAATTTACCTTCTTTCATAATTAAACTCTTTACCTTTATTGTTTAAAACTTTTATTAATATAATTTGATTTCTTTTATCTCTGGCTGTTTAAACTCTCGAGTAACTATAACAAACGTCCATTAAATAAGAACTTCCTAAAAACTTTACTAATGACTTCGCAGTGCACTCAAGGAACAAACACACCACCGGAGTATTCCTCACCACCTTCACCTATGCCTAGTCATCATGTTCATCATTGATCATCCTCCAAGGATTTCATCCATAATTCAAGAAGTTTCACCTCTCTCCCTCTCTTATGACTTTCTTACTAATCATTATCTATCTCTGTACATTGAGGACAATGTACGTCTTAAGTGTGGGGGGTCAACTATAGTATTATTTGAAAATCCTTGAATTATGCCTTGTTCTTAAGTAAATTTCCTCATTTTTACTATTAGAATGAAATTTCTTTTGAGTCATGATTTTTATTGATATGTTTTAGATTAAGTCATTGATAATTATGCAGTGATGATTTAAACTTTAGGAGACTAGAGAATCAAGCATGATGAGTCTATTTTCAAAAACTAAAAATTTTTTAAGTTGTCTACTTGAATCTAAATATTACCTTGAAGTTTGAAATTTACAAAGTTGATATCAAAAACCCATAATTTTTGTGAGATCTTGAGCCTTTTAGAGCATACATTCTTTTCTTGCTCACTTTATTGATTTTGAGTGTGTCAACATTGATTTGTTATTTTAGAACTTGCTTCGATTATACATGTCAAGACCACATCATTGAATTGATATATAGAGATGATAAAGGCACTTAGGATTTAACCCACTTACTCCACTAAAAGCCTACCCTCACAATTAACCCCTAGTGAAACCCTTTGATCCTAACAACTCGTTTATTAACTCACCCACTAATATTAACCCAAAACCCATCTTGTATTTGTTATCACCGTTTTTCTTGACTCCCTTTTTGTCGAGATTTGATTTTGAGCAATTGCCTAACTATGTTATATATTTCAGTTGTTAAAGTTCTTTCTTTTTATTGTGAATACTTGATTTGATCTAAAAAAATGTTGGAAAGTTATTCATTATTATTTCTATGTTTGAGCTTAAGCAATTAATTCCACATCCTGAGAAGAAGCTCGTGTTATTAGTGTTTCAATTTTTCAATTGATGTAATTATTCAGGATTAGTTCATTTTTCTGGTTAGGTAAACTGTCATTTCAATATCGATTCTCTAATTCAGCCTTTATCCACACCTTTAACCCTAGCCCCGTTACAACTCTTTTTAAAGACCTTTTGATCTGTGTATCATTTCATTTTATAGTGGTGGAGATTTGATTTTCATGCAAGCCTATGGGATTAACCTTTCATGTTCGACTTTTGAGTGCTTAATTTTGAACCTTAAACACTTTGAGTGATTTCAGTGAATCTTTAGTAAGGATGTCAACTCTTGTCGATTTTGAATTAAAGGTGATTATTTAGGCAAGGGGAAACACCTATGTTTTCATGCTACAACAACTATGACTTTGATTGTTTGAATCTTGAAGACCCTTCTACTTAAGTTATCGATGTATAAATTATCTATGAATTATGATGAAACACTACTGATGAATATTATGAATTGAAGAAGTTCATTTTAATTGTGAGTTGAGAATTTTACTTGAGGACAAGCAAATGCTTAAGTGTGGGGGTATTTGATAAACCGTAATATGTTCATATTTTAATCCCATATTCAGCATACTTTTGGATGATTTATTCATTGAATTGTGGAATTTGGTGCTCCTAATCCTTTAATTTCATGTTTTATACTTAGGAAAGCACCGAAGGATGAAAAGAACGAGAAATGGGTCAAAATAGAGAAAATGGCCCAAAGCACGAAATGCACACGGCCTGGGCCCAAGCCACACGACCGTGCCTCTTAGCAGACCCGAACACAGCCTGACCTTGATTTACACGGGCGTGTGCCATGGTCGTGTCCCTATCGTGACTTGTTTTAATTCCACTCTGATTAGGATACTTAGGGGTGAAGAAGACATTTTCGAAAGCATATATAAACATCCTAAGTGTGACCTAAGAGGGGGGCGTCCAGATAGCTCAAGAGCCAAGCCAAAGAGGCCAGAATTGTGGGATTTACTTGAATAAAGCCAGTTGGTCCATCTCAAGAAGCCGAAATCATACTCAAGACGAAAGATCTTTCCTTTAATTTCTTTCAGGAGGTTTTTGGGTTTTTCTTATGTTTTGTTTTATATTTTCTTCTGAGATGTATTCTTTTATGATTATGAACTAAACCCCTCAAATACCTGAGGGCCATGAAACCTAAGACGGATCTTGTTATTGTTTTTTGAACTATATGATAAATACTTGATTTGTTCTTAATTATGTGTTCTTAATTCCTGCTTTGATATTTTAGGATATTAATTCAAGTATTGATGTGCTTAGGCAGTGGAGCAAAAGTCCTTGTTTAAGATTAGATATACCATAGTTAAGTGGAGTTGATCACAATCCTAGAAATAGGATGACAAAAATCTGCCGGATTAGGGTCAAACCTAATATGGGAGTCCATAGATCGAGTTAATGCAATTCTAGTGGTTTTAATTAGAAAGATTTCAATTAATCAACCTAAGGTTAGACGTTAGTAGCCTCGAAAGAGGTATTAATATAACTTAGGGAATCTTATGGATCAAGTCAAGTGAATAAATTGTCTGGTTCAGAGTTAAATAACAAGTGAAGTCTAGGTGGATTCTTCCTCAGGTATTGTCCTAATCAATTGGTTTTTCCCAAAAGTATTTTCCCCAATTCATTCTCTGTGTCTTAGCATCTTTAGCTTAGTAGTTAGTTAATTTTAGATTAAACAACAATTCTCTTAATACTTAGGCTAAATAATAAAGAGAGAGTTAGTATTAGTACTTTTGGTTCCCTTGGGTTCGACATTCCGGTCTTGCCACTAAACTATACTACTGTTCGATAGGTGCGCTTGCCTCAATCGTGGTGATAGTTAGTTTCTAGGCTCGATCATTCATTATATAAATGTCAAAACTTTCTCAGACACACGATCATGCCTTTTGGCATATTGGTTGAATGGATAAATGATCTATTGAGTTGGTTCTATTATGCATGTTTTAGGTATGTTTTATGGCTTGATTTTATGTGAAAATGGCTAGTAGGTGTGTGCTTGAATTGGGTGACAAAGAGGGCTTGAATTTGGCTTATTTCTTGTCGACATGGCCTAAGACACAGGCATGTGTCTCCGCCGTGTGTGACACACGGGCATGTGACACGGTCGCGTGTCCACTGTAGGTTTCAAAGGGTTGCAAGTCAGGCAGTTACACAGCCTAGCACACGGCTTGGCACACGGGCGTGTGAGGCCATTTTGAGAGTTACATAGCCTGGCACACGGGTGTGTGGCTTGGCCGCGTGACCCAAGTTAGAGAGTTACATAGGCACAGACATGGGCTGCGACACAGTCATGTGTCCCTATTTTGCATGTCCACACAGCCTGAAACACGAGTGTGTGTCTCAACCGTGTGAGTCACACAGCCTGGCTACACGACCGTGTGGCCCCTACTGTATCAAGTTTTCTATCTTTTCCCATAAAGTTCTAAATGTTTTGGATTTAGTCTCGAATCATTTCTAAAGTGTTTTTAAGGCCTCGAGGGCTCGAATTAGGGATGATATGCATGTGATTGAATGAATTATGCTATGATTTATAAAATGTTTGGATTTGAACATTTTAAGTTATGATTTTACGGTAATACTTCGTAACCTTATTCTGGCCGAGGATACAGTTTAGGGGTGTTGCAGGTCTTGAATGTCCTACAGATGGTTGAGGTCCTGCATTTGTTGCGGATACTCCATAGCTCGTGTGAACAACATCATGTAGCTTACATTCTGACCTATAGCTCATGTGAGCAAACCTATTTCACAGCTTGTGTGAGCAACAATGTAAAGGAAAGGTTACTGTAACACCCCAAACCCGGCCCATGAGCCACGGCCGAATCTAGGATGCCACTGCGGAAAACGCTTGAAAAAAATATTTTGACTTAGAGTGAAAACATAAAAATTTATTTGTTTTTCATAAAGCAACATGGGTTTAAAATGCAAAATAAAGTTAAGTTGTTACAAAATATTCGGTTGAAAACTTTAATACAAGTATTTATAATATCACTTGATTATCAAAATCATTTATAACTTTAGCTTAATAATAACATAACCTCAAAACCATAAATAAAGTCTCCAAATAGTTTAAGTGGCCCTTATTACAATAAATAATCATTCGAAAATACTGATAATATAAAATGCATAAATTAAGTGAAAACATCTTATGCATGGGCCACCTTGTATCCACTCCAACCCGGTCCAAGCTTTATGCATCACCTGTAAGGTTTGTTTGAAAAAATTGGGTGAGTCACACTGACTCGTGAGTGTAATTATTTCACATGTCTCCACATATGGGCTTGGCCCATATCCTGTGATCCACATACAAAATTATGCAAAATGAAGCCCAACCCAACCTAATTCCATCCATTACACCTACCTCGGCACACTTGTTGCCCAAGGCCGTGGCTAATCCACCGATCACCTAAGTGATCCCATATAACTTACCTCGGCAGACTTGCTGCTCAAGGCTGTGGCTAAGCCACTGATCACATAAGTGATCCCACATATCAATTAATCCATGGTGATGCACACAGCTATCAACCGCCGAGATGGGCACCTAGCTAACACCTCCCTTGATGAAGCACATAGCTAACATCAAACGCCAATGTAGCACAAGGCTAACATCACACCACGTACATAAAGTACACCCTTTCCTTCGATAGTCACATCCCAAGTCCCATGTATCATGCCACAATATCATAAAAATAAGCATACATCACATTTCATACATAGATCATATGTAAATTAACATCATAAAATACTGACCTTGTTAATCGATTATTCAACATGGGTATCCATCATTTTAGCCATTATTGCCGGTTACCGTACACATCATACGCATATACATAATAACACATATAAACAATCAAGAAACAGTTCGATAACTATACACCTTTTTGGCACAGTTTACTCAATCTCGAAACTCTCTTATTCCAGTCGATTTGTTCCTTGATGAATTAAATTCTTACAATCCACCTTAAGGCTCCTTACCGTTGGTATACTCGAAATCGATTGGAAGATTGATGAAAAGGAATGTCAACACCTCCCCCTCTAAAGGCTCTAAAAGATTCGGTAAGAACTCCCAAATGGAGATGGGATAATCGGCTAACACAAAATAGGTATAGAAAAGAAGAAAAGAAGTGTAGATGAAAGTTAGGAGAATTCAGCAATGAAGAACAAAGGTGGAGAGGTTTCGGCTTTGTTACAAAAGAGAGGTTGGGTTTTGGTTTTTAGGAAGTGAATGGAAGGAAAATAAGTTGCAAAAGGAAAAAGAAAAAGATGCACAAAATGACTTCCAACTTTCGGCTTTTGGTCAAGAAATAGGGTGCAAATTTCGGTAATGGAAAGGGTGAAAAGAAAGTTTCAAAAGAGAATACTAAAGAAAGAAAAAAAAAGAACCCAAAAAGAACTTCGAGACCTCTAATAGGAAATTCGGCTATTCCCCCCCACTCATGACCGAAATTATCACCCAAAAGAGACCCACATTCGGCCTCCACACTCAAAATTCTTCTTGCCATCAATTCAAACTAATTTTGAATTAAACTCACTCCTAAATTTCTCCTTATTTCCTCCTAATCACATTCAAAATTAAGTCAACCCCTCTAGTCCACTATACCATCTACATTCATGGTCAAATGGCCATAGAAAAATTTCCAAAACAACACTTCATACTTCAAGCCTTATGTCCCCTTATCCTACCAAAATTCCTTGATACCATACCATAAATAAGCACTTGCCTTATTCCTTAGTCTACTATCCATAAATAACAAAGTCTATCCTTACCATAAGTAAAATTTGACCAACACATGCCATACAAAAATTAAAAGTCACCTTAATGTCATCCATGGGATTCGAACCTAAGACCATTAGTACACTTCCACAGCCACTTGTCACTTTACCAATTAACTCATTGTGATTAAAACCTCAAACTAATTTTCTTAAGGCCAATTTATTTTGCTTAGCTCCCCTTCTAAGACTAAAAATCTAATATATTTCTAAGGCATTCCCTTACATTCTAAAATTCTAAAAACCCTTAAAACATATCCAAACACACACTAAGCCCACTATCACTTGAATTATCCATAAACGCATAACCCCTAAATCTAGGATATTACAGTTACGATTATATGTTTAAGCACACTTCGTGTAAGCTTTCCCAAGTATCTGATGATATTCTAGATGGTTCAACGGGCAAGAAAAAGGATTGAAATGGTAAATTTCCAAATGGAATTATGTATATGCTCATGAAAAAGATGTACGAATCAAGTGATGTATTTTCTTATGAAAATGGCTTATCATGTGGTTAATCCAAATGAGTTATGTATAAATACAGTAACCTGTGTATTAATGATGATGTTAGGCTTGTGCCAAGCTTGTGTTTTGGATTACATTATGTTTATACTTATTATTATGCAATGAAATGGTAAGTTGTGTTTCATTTTCTACGAAATTACTAAGCATTATGTGCTTACGTAGTTTCTTTCCTATGTTTTATAGATTATCGGAAGCTTGATCGGTTTGGAAGCTCGTCGGAGATCTATCACACTATCCAACATAAATTTTGATAGTTTTTGATGTTTTGGCCAAGGTTATAATGGCATGTATAGGTGGACTTATAGTTATGTTTAGTTAAATGTTTAGTTGATGATTTGGTATGTATAAGTTATTTTGGTTTGGTACATTTGATGCCTTGCTGGTTTGTGTCAATGTGGCTATGTTATGTTGCATGTTTAAATGGTTCAAATGGTATGTGTTGAATTGGTTTGAATATGGTCAAGATATGGTATTGAGTTAGATTTGGATGATTAAAATGTGGTAACATATACATGTTTAGGTAAGTTTTGGATGAATGTATTTGAGGTGCCTTGAATGGCATATTGGTTGGTTCATTTAGGACTCTTAAATTGGTCATTATATGTAAGTTTTGGTAAGGTTTTGATGTCTTGGTTATGTGCACAAAAGGCCTATAGGTATATACATGATTTGGTGTTAGAAATGACTTGATTTTGGACAAATTTATGTCCACACAGCCTGAGACACAGGTGTTTGACTCAAACGTGTCTGACAGTGTGCCAGACCGTGTGACTCACTGACTTGATACACGCGACCGTGTCGCAGACCTTGTGCCAGACCATATTACTTACTGAGTTGATACACACGGTCATGTCTTACACCATGTGATAATTATACCTGAAATAAAAATGACACACAGCCATGAAATTAGGCCATGTGTGTCACACGCCATGTGACAACCCGTGTCCTAGGCCATGTGCTCCATAATTTAACCCTAACCCTAAAACAAGCTATTTTAAATCTAAAACTTGCCCAACAATCTACTCCATTTGTGCATACATTCAATAGAACTAAACACATTTCAAACACATATAAACATACCAATTCACTCAATCTAATTCTCCTAACCAATATGCCATTCAAAGGCACCTCATTTGTACCAAAACAACTTCAATCAAAACAAGGTTATAATGTCACATCTCAAGCATAAAACATAGTCAATTTAGCTACCTAATGACATCAATTGTTAATGTAACACCCCTTATCCATATTCAACATCAAAATAAGGTTACGGAGCTTTACCAGACTTATAAAACAATTAAACAATAATTTCACATACATTTTCAAATTTCATATAATCATCATTCAAACTCAAGCACATTATCCCTCATGCTTTAGAAGTGGTTCGCGACTAAACCAGTAAATTAGGAAACTGTTACGAGACTTAGAAAAATTTTACAAAATATAAGGGACACACGCCCGTGTAGCCCGATCATGTGTCTCACATGGCCAAAGGCACGGTCGTGTCATAGGCCGTGTGGACATTCAAAATGGGATCACATGGCCGTGTCCCAGCTCGTGTCCGACCTCGTATAACTCTCAGGCTTGGCTCACATGGCTAACACACACATTCATGTGCCCTAAAAATGGCCACACACGTCCGTGTGCCAGGCCATGTAGTAGGTCGTGCCAAACCTAAAAGGTATACTGACTTATACCATACGGCCAAGTCACACGCCCGTATGCTGAGCCGTGTGGAGCATACTGACTTGATTTTTAATCCAACACCAGGGGACACACATTCGGGTAACTTGACTGTGTGTCACACATGACTGAGACACACCTCCGTGTGGACAGAAATAGGCTATTTACCAAACCAATTTGTCACCCAAATTTGCATATACCTACTGTAATAGCCCGATTTTGGGTCTAGTCAGAACAGTGGTTTTGGAACCACAAATCCGATGCAGAAAATATCATTTTTATTATATTTTTATGGTCTACAGTTTTATGGAATGATTTCCTGAAAAAATCGTTCAAAAATTTTAACGTTTGGGCACTCAATTTAGTAAAAAGACTAAATTATAATAAGTGCAAAATGTGTATTCTAGAAGCTAGAGGTGTCTAATTGCTATGAACATTTAAATTGTATTTCCTTAAATGGTAATTAGACCATTGGTTAAGTTGGTGGACAAAAAATGGACATGGCTAGGTATGTTTCTAAAGTTTTTCATTAAGGGCATTTTAGTAATTTAGTATTTAAATGAATTAAAAAGCCAAATTAAAAGCCAATTTGCTCATCTTCTACCCCTATGGCTGAATGTACCAAGAAGAAACCATGTCTAGGGTTTTTCAAGCTTCCAAGCTCAATTGTAGGTCCGTTCTAGCCCCGTTCTTAATGATTTTTATGATTTTGAAAGCCTTGTAACATGATCTATCTATTTCTACCACAAATTTAAGAAATAATCAAGGTATAAAATTTTACCCATGCTGGATATTGTGTATTTTGATATCTAATGGTAGAAAATCTATGTTTGGTGTATGATAAACGACTTTTGCTAAGTGATTTTCGATGAAAATGCCAAAAAGGACTTATTTGTAAAAGTTATAAAATGAGTAGAAAATATGAATAAATGAACAATGTGGGCTGTTATGAGTATAAAAAAGGTTTGGCTAGGCTTGGGCGTGAAGAAATTGAATGAAATTCATTTTACAAGCCTAGGGACTAAAATGTAAAAATGTCAAACTTTAGGGGTAAAAATGTAATTTTTGCCATAATGTGATTTTGGGCTGATTTGAATAGTATAATGATTAAATAAGTTAAATGTGATATTATAGAACGAGAAAAATGAGGTTCGGAAGTAGAACGGGAGAAAAACGAGTATTTGACGATTAGGTCCTTTTTGCCATTTTTATGTCGAGATAAGTTCGTATGTAAATAATACATTGTTATATTTATGTTTTAAATGCTTTAATATTGTATGAATTGTCATTGACTCCTTGGACGTATTCAACAAAGTTTCAGCAAGCGAGAAATCCCGGTTGAACATTAGGAATAGATAGGATACAAATGTCATGACATTAGGGTTACTGAGATTACGTGTAAGACCATATCTGGGATATGGCATCGATATGAGACTTCGTGTAAGACCATAGCTGGGCTATTGGCATCCATATGAGATTACATGTAAGACCATATCTGGGATATGGCATTGGTATGTACTATGTGTACTAGATTCCCAAGTATCCGATAGTGTTCCAAGTGGTTTAATGGGAAATTCAACGGGTATGTCAAAGAAGAGAAAGAGAAAGAGCATGTAAGTTGAAATATTTATTTTATTATTATTTTAATGTTTACAACATGGTAGCATGTATGTGTGAATTTTTCGTGAAGAACAATTTGATAGAACGGACTAAATCGCGTGAAGTGTAAAAGTTGTGTTCTAATAGCTAAAGGTGTCTAATGGCTATGGTTTATTAAAGTGAAGGTCCTTATGTTGTAATTATACCACTATAATGGTGGGTGGACAAATATGGGCTTATAATAAGTGTTTTAAGTGATTAATATTAAAGATTAATATGGTAATTGATAATTAAAATGATAATTAACATAAAACAAAACAGTTTCTTCTTCATTCATCTCTTTTAGCATAATTTAACAATAAGAAAAAACATTCATGGAGGCTATTTAGGCTCGAAAATTGCATGATTAATTTGGTAAGTGATTTTAATTCAGTTTTTAATGATTTCTATGTTTTTGTGATCGTTGCTTCGTATTCTAGCTAGCCCATACCCTAGATTTCGAAACTGTTAAAGATTTATCATGTTTCCATTGTTGAATGCTTGAGTAATTTGATGATTTATAGTAGATTTGAAAGGTTTAATGCTAGATTAATAGCTTTTGTAAAGTGATTTTTGACAAAAATGTCAAAAAGGGATTAAATTGAGAAAATGTGAAATGTGGTGCTTAAAAGTGTGAATAAATGAAAATTATGGACTGTTATGGGCATTATGGTAATTCGGATAGCATGGGTTTATTGTGAATTTCATTAATTTTTTATTTTGTGAAATAAGGACTAAATTGCAAAAATGTGAATGTTTAGGGGCAAATGTGTAAAATAGCTATAAAGTATGTTTTGGACTAAATTGAATGAATAATTTATTAAATAAGTTAATTTTGAATATATTTAGATCAAGAAAAACAGAATTCAGACCTAGATCATGGGAAGAACAAGGTGTCGAATTAATTGATCCGCGTTATCGTTTTTACGTTCAAGGTAAGTTCGTATGTAATAAACATTGTTATAATTATGCTTTAAGTGCTTTGATATTGCATAAATTGTGTATATGAGATTATAGTTATGTTTGACATTGATTTCATATATATATATGGTACTTAGTGTGCGATTCGAGATAGCTTTTGCTATATATGGCACTTTGTGTGCGATTCGGAATAGCTTCGGCTATGTAAGGCACTTAGTGTGTGAGATTATAATAGCTTCGGCTACGTATTGGCACTTAGTGTGCGAAATATCGAGTATTTGGCAGTATTACGAAAAGGTATGAGTTTGTTACGAATTTGTACATGTATGTACATATAAAGTATGAGATTCAAATAGAAGAAGTTATGAAATGGTATACAAACATATGAGTAAGTATGAGTAAGGTTTGTTTGTTCTCATGAATTATATGTTAACTAGTTCAAATTAGTGAATTGTGTACTACAAATTGTTGATTTTACTTCATACGAGCTTACTAAGCCTTATAGCTTACTTTGATTAATTTTCTCGTGTTTTATAGTGAATTCAAAGTTAGCTCGGATTCGGGGATTGTCAGAGACATCGTCACACTATCCAACATTCACTTTGGTATTTTTGAACTTATGGTTTGGTAATATGGCATTTATAGGGACTTTGAGTCATTTTGGTTATATTTGGTAATGACTTTGGCCAAATGAATTGGCTTGTAAATTTTTATGTATGGTATGTATATATAGCCATGTGTGATGGATCATTATGGTTTATTTGGTATGTTTGAATCATGTGCATATATATATGCTTATGTCTTCTGTATATTGAGTTGGTTATGATGATTGATGATAATAGGTACTATGAATGGTATATTGATGATTTGTGGATATAGGTGTGCTTATGAAATTAGGCCTAATAATGCATATTTGATAATGGCATTTTGATGATTTGAGTAGGTAAGGATTGGTGTGAATTTAGTTAGAATATTCTGGTACTTATGTGCCTTGTATTGGTTAGTATTGAAATGGTAAGATTTAGGCTTGGTTTGGTTATTTTGGATTGCATATTATGCTATGGTTTGGTGCCAATTGTGTAGGTGAAAACGTGTACCAAATGGGGTGGCAAAATGGCTTAGTAAATAGCCTATTTTTTTCCACACGGGCAAAGACATGGGCGTGTATCTCAGCCGTGTGTCCCTTGGTGTTGAAATTGAAATGAAGTCAGTATGCTTCACATAGGCAAGTGATCGACCGTGTGGCACAAGTCAGTATACCCTCTAATTGGCACTTGGCCTAGCACACGAGCGTTTGGCTTGGCTGTGTTGCATAAGTCAGTATACCCTACATGTTTGGCACGGCCTAGCACACAGCCTGGCACACAGGCGTGTGTGGCCACTTCGAGGGGTACACGGGCTAGACATACGGGCGTGTGGTTATCTGTGTGACCCAAGTCAGTAACCTTACTTGTTTGGACACGGGAAAGGACACGGGCTAGGACATGGCCATGTGCTTCCATTTCGAATGTTCACACAGCCTGTGACACAGGCGTGTTTGGTGGCCGTGTGAGACACACGGCTTGACCATACAGGCGTGTATCCCCTATTTTGAGAAAAATTTTCTAAGTGTAGAAAAGCTTCCTGAGTTATCGGTTTAGTCCCGAACCACTCTCAATGCATGTTTAAAGCCTCGTAGGCTCGTTTAAGGGACACTATGATTTATTGTGATTGAATTGTATCCAAATTGATAAATTATTTATGAAATGTATGTTTAAAAGTGTTGTAAGTCTGGTAATACTCCGTAACACTATTCTGACGGTGAATACGGGTGAGAGGTGTTACAATTATTGGTATCAGAGCTACGATTTGTTGATTCTAGGACTAACGTAGCGCTTATGAGAGTCTAGCTATACATGCCATATATAAACTGTGATATTGTGATGACTCTTAACACTTGAAAATTTGTTTTTATATAGTAAATAGATCCCAATCGAGCGATAGCTGATGAGGTTGAAAGTAATACGCCTGCTCTCGTGCAAGGGATAGCGTCATCTGAATCTAGACCCGTAACAGACAGCCAGGGAGGAGAGGCTAAAGAAGCCTTCTTCCAAATGATGAACGAATGGTTCACGCAATATATCTGAACTAACTCGGCTGCTCAACAACCTCCACCCCCTACTAATCCCTAACCTGTACCCGTAGCTCCTCAAGGAGTCAAGCTTTTAAGATTAAACAAGCCTCTAGTTGATAGGATCCGTAAACATAGGCCTGAAGAGTTCATAGCTAATGTTGATGATGACCTTGAGAGAGCCGAGTTTTGGCTTGAAAATACGATTCGAGTGTTGGACGAGATTTCTTGCACGCCAACTGAAAGTTTAAAGTGTGCTATATCCCTTCTGAGAGATACCATGTATCAGTGGTAGGATACCACGTATCAGTGGTGGAATACATTAGTATTGGTGGTTCTGAGGGAGAGAGTCACCTGGAAGTTCTTTCAGACCGAGTTTCGAAAGAAATATATAAGCCAACAGTTTCTGGATAAAAAAATGCAAAGAGTTTCTAGAACTGAAACAAGGCCGCATGACCATAATTGAGTATGAAAGAGAATTTGTGCGGTTAAGTAAATATGCTCAAAAGTATGTTTCCACTGAATAGATTATGTGCAAGCGGTTTGTTAACAAGTTGAACGAAGATATTAAACTTCTGGTCGGAATATTAGATTTAAAAGAGTTTGTTGTGTTAGTCGGTCGGGCTTACAAATCTGGAGACTTTAATCGAGAAAAAGGAAAGGCTGATTCAGAGGCAAGAGATTCGAGGAAGAGATTGATAAGTAGACCTTATCATTTCTCGTCAAAGAAATCAAGAGATCATTTTAATCGATCGACTACTTTAGTGGGATATTCCAATAGAGATCTCAAAAAATAAAACACCAGCCCTAAAGCTTAAGCCATGTCAGTATCAAGTGTTGGCAACGTAAAAAAAACATCAAGCTCGAGTGTCAACAGTGTGAAAGACGACATTTTGGAGATTGTTGGGTGAAAAATAATAATAGAGCTTGTTACAGTTGTGGTTCATGAGATCATTTTATTAAATACTATCCTAGGATGGTTGAGAAAGATAGACCTCAGAATGTGAGACCGAGTAATATGTTGACTAGAGGAAGACCACCAAGAAATGCTGGGAATGTGAGTGGTAGTTGAGGGGTGACAAGAGACTCCACTGAGAGATCTGAGGCTAGAGCTCCTGCCAGAGCCTACGCTATTCGCGCTCGCGAAGAAGCATCGTCACCAGATGTTACCGATACCTCCTCTCTTTATGACACTAATGTGATTGCTTTAATTGATCCTAGATCAACACATTCGTATGTTTGTGAGAATTTAGTGTCTAGTAAGAAATTGCCTGTTGAAATTACTGAATTTATGATTAAATTATTGAACCCCTTAAGCGAGTATGTTCTAGTTGATAAAGTTTGCAAGAACTGTCCTTTAATGACTCGGGTTACTGTTTTCTGGCTAACTTGATGCTTTTGCCATTTGATGAATTTAATGTGATTTTGGGTATTGACTGGTTGACTCTACATGATGCTATTGTGAACTGTAGATGAAAGATTATAGAATTGAAGTGTCAGAATAATGAAATTATCCGGATTGAATCAAATGAATTGAATGAATTGCCTATTGTAATTTTGTCTGTGTCAGCTCAGAGATGTGCGAGAAAAGGTTGCGAAGCCTATCTTACTTATGTTTTGGATACAAAAGTGTCTAAATCAAAGATTGAATCAGTGCTAGTTGTCTATGAATATCCGACTGTGTTTCCTGAAGAATTATTGGGGTTGCCACCTATCAGAGAGGTTGAATTTGTTATTGAATTAGTACTGGGAACTTCACTGATATCTATAGCTTCTTATAGAATGGCTCCAACAGAATTAAAAGAGTTGAAAGCTTAGTTGCAAGAGATAATAGATAAAGGTTTTGCATAATCGAGTTTTTCGCCCTAGGGTGCGCCAGTATTGTTTGTTAAGAAGAAAGACAAGGCAATGAGAATGTGTATTGATTATCGACAGATCAATAAGGTTACGATAAAGAATAAGCATCCATTGTCGAGAATAGACGATTTGTTTGATCAGTTGAAAGGTGCAACAGTGTTTTTAAATATTGATTTGAGATATGGTTATCATCAGTTGAGAGTTAAAGAATCAGATGTGCCGAAAATTGCGTTCAGAATGAGGTATGAACATTATGAATTCCTTTGTATGCCTTTTTGTAACACTCTAAACCCGGCCCATTTACTCCGGCCGAATTTGAATGTCACCGCGGAATACTTTCAAAATCATTCTTACTTAACAGTAAAAACCGATGAAAATTTTGTTCCTTTAATAAAACATTTTCGTGACTTGTAATATTTTAAGTGAAAATCGAAGTTTATTATAAAAATATAGGATTCGAGCTTTTCTCGAGGACATAAAACCGTTTGCAATCAACCTTTCATATTAGGGCATAATAATAACGATACTTAATAAATGGACTGAAATACTTTAGTGGGCCTTATTACAATACACACTTAATCAAAATACGGATAATGTAAATATTTAAATCATTAAACAAGAGATTCCTTTGCATGAAAATCCACTTTGGCATGGCCACCTTTGTATCCTCTCCGACCCGGTCCAAGCTTTTTACGCGCCACCGAAAGGTTTAATAAATATAGAGTGAGTCACCAAGACTCAGTGCATAGTTAATACACATGTCCTCACATTTGGGCTTGGCCCATATCCACACAATCCATACATATATAACATACAATTATAAATATGCCATTATGAATACACAATATTATAAATATGATTATACAATTACGTAAATCCAATCCACAAGTGATCTACATATCTTTCTTTTGCACACTATTTCTTAAGGTCGTGGCTAAGCCACCGATCCCATAAAAATCTCACATATCAATCGGTTCACCAATAAACAACCACGAATGTAGCACGAGGTTAGCATTAGAACACTCACATAATGTACATCTTTTCTCCAATAGTCACATCACATGTCTCATGCGTGACGATACGCACTCATAACAACATTCGCATTTGAAACAAATATGTATATTTGATCTATCATGGTCACATGTTATTTAGAACAATACATATTACATGTCATCACTTTATTTTACATTCATCAATAATCACTTTTTCTCGCAATTCACTGACAGGTTTCTATCGTAGTCACTAACTTGATTTTTCGATCACTTACCTTAGTATCCATACTGTTTGCTTTTATTTCGGCTAACATGCACATCTCATACGTTTAAATAAAATAAAACTTACAACATATATATCAAGCAGAAGAACAGTGCGATAACTACGCACCTATTTAAAGCGATATTCGATTTATCGATTCTAACATCAACTAAAGTTCCGAAGCTTCTGTTATTTATCGATTAGTCCCTAGAACACATAACCGAAATCGGTCACACTTAGTATCAAAAACATGGCCTTAGCCCGAATACTATAAGTCATTTACCTAGCTCATTTTGATCCCGAAGCCCCACTTGTTCTCGTAGATTTGCTCCCGAAGTTATCAAAATTCCTATTTAAAACAAGGTTAGGGTCGGCTAATACACAAATTTATGAACAAAGGCCCTTGGCTGCATGTCATACTTGCCATTTACCTTGCTTGACAAGGTCTCTTGAGAAATTTTACTTTCGAGAGACTCCTTTGATGCTCCTCAATACTACTTCACAGAAAAGAACACATCATTATGGTCTTTTATACATTTAGTCACCCTTGCTTATTCGAAACCAAGAGATCCTCCAAGGTCCCTTTTACGCTGGCTACATACCAAGGAACACAAAGTTATGGCATTCACCCACATTTGGCCAACCTTAGACCAACACACAATCATTGTTTTTGGCACACCATAAAAGATGAAGCTAAAAATAATTGCTAAGGAGAGATTACTTACCATTATTGCGTTGAAGAGAAAGGAGGGTTTCAAACACACAGTCAAATAGCACTATAATAGAGATTCGGCTAAAGAAAGAAACCATGCAAACGCATAGCTAGCCGAGAACTCTCAAGCTCCTACCAAAAATCGTACTCAAGCCTTAGGTCTCTTTCTTTTTAGCTTCTTTAAGATCAAGTTCAACTTGCTCTAATTCTCACTCTCTCTCTCTCGGTTAAGAACACAAGAAGGAAGGAAGCAAAACAAGGCAAAGGCTATCCCCCCCAGCTAAATCAAACCCGGGAATGAATGCTCCAAGGAAAGCCACATTCGGCCATGCTTTCAAAATAGGGGAGAAAGAATTGAATTTGGCATGCTAAATTATTCCCACACCGGCCAACTCCTTCCATTTTCGGTCAAGACACAAAAAGAAAAGAAATTGAAGTGTGAAAATTCGGCCATGCTTTGATAAGCAAATGGCCGGCCATGCTTCACTTAATTTCCCATATCCATTTGAAATTTCAAACATCAAATACCAATAAAAATTATTAAATCCTTATTCCATCACCTTACCCAAACAACACCATTTTCTATACAATAAAATAATAACTATCATTTAAAAAAAACAATAAAATGCAACAACATGGGGCAAAGCACCCACAAGCATGCGTGTATGCCTATTCCAAAATCGCATGCGCAAAGATGGGCCATGCAAGGCCTTCCACGTCGGCGTAAAAATAAAAGGGACCAAGTGCGCCTTCAAAGTCTCGAACTCGAGACCTGAAACAACATGCCCAAGCGCCCTGCCATCTCCGCTACTGAACTTTCATGCCATAACTCATTGCGAATTTTTTTTAAACTATCCTTGCCTTGGCTCCCTTCTCTTTAGCGCTAAAAATAAAATGCTTCAAGCGCGGAATCCAGGACTCGAATGCGAGTCCGCCTAGTCGCAGTTCCCAGCAAGGTCCTTAACCATTCGGCCAAGGTTCAATTCATGCTAACAAACGCATCGGAAATCCTTTTAACCCCTTACCTTGCCAGTTTCCCAGGTCTGAACGCTAAAACGAAAATAAAGCGCATCACGTGCGATCCCTGGGACTTGAACACTCGACCTCGAGAGGCCCCCCATACTGCAAGCGTCTTAGCCACTCGGCCAGGCGCCTTTTTGTGACAGAAACCATCGTGATTTTTCTTTTAAAGCCTTCTTCCAAACAGCGCCCCTTTTCAAAATAAAATGCTTATGCCGCACACACGAGACTCGGACCTTTGCCCATGCTTGGCGCCGAATCTTAAGTGGCATACGGAAGCCACTTGGCTCCCTGGACTTTCATGTCCATAACTTCACAATTTTTATTATTAAGGCCTCTTCAGCCAATTTTCCATTTTAAACCCTAAATTTTTAAAATTTTCAAAAGTGTCCCATTTTATTCCGGGAGTTTTAAGAACTTCAAACACATCAAAACCACTATTGAGGCCTAATACACTCGAGTTATTTTCCAAACTCACAAACCCCTATTTCGGGATATTACACTTTTGGACTAACTAATGCTCCTACCATTTTTATGGATTTGATGAATCAGATCTTTAGACCATATTTAGACAGATTTGTTGTTGTGTTCATTAATGATATACTAATCTATTCACGAGATGAGTCTGAACATGCCAAGCATTTGAAGATTGTGTTGCAGACCTTGAGAGATAAAAAACTATATGCTAAATTCAGCAAATGTGAGTTCTGGTTTTAGGAAGTTGGATTTTTGGGGGCACATTGTTTCTACGGAAGGCATCAAAGTTAATCCGAGCAAGATTTATGCAGTTATTGACTAGAAACCACCTAGAAATGTATCTGAGGTTAGACATTTTTTGGGATTTGCTGGTTACTATCGATGTTTCGTTACAGGATTCTCGATGATTGCTACACCAATGATCAAACTGCAACAGAAAGATGTCAAGTTTGAATGGTCCGAGAAATGTCAACAAAGTTTTGACCAATTGAAAGCATTATTAAATGAAGCTCCAGTTTTAGTTCAACTTGAATCGGGTAAATAATTTGTGATTTACAGTGACGCGTCATTGAATGGTTTGGGTTGCGCTTTGATGCAAGAGGGAAATGTTGTAGCTTATGCCTCTAGACAGTTGAAACCGTATGAAAAGAACTATCCGGTGCATGATTTAGTGTTGGCCGCTATAGTTTTTGCATTGAAAATTTGGCGAAATTATTTGTACAGTGAAAAATGTCAAATCTTTACCGATCATAAAAGTTTAAAGTATATTATTACTCAAAAAGATTTGAATTTGTGACAACGAGGATGGCTCAAGGTATTGAAAGATTATGAGTTAGTCACAGATTATCATTCGGGGAAAGCAAATGTTGTCGCAGATGCACTGAGTAGAAAATCGTTATATACATTGCGAGCGAGGAATACTCGATTGTCATTATCTGATGATCGTTCGATATTAGCAGAGTTGAAAGCTAAACTGGTTTTTTCTTCAGCAACTTTGCAAAGCCTAGAAATGTGATAGTGAGTTGCAAGCTAAAAGATTGCAATACGAGTCGACTAGTGATTCAGAGTACAAAATCAGATCCAATGATTGTTTAATGTTCTGAAATAGAATTTGTGTACCGAAAAATCCAGAGTTGATTTAGAAAATTTTACACGAGGCACATAGTAGTTGTTTATCCTTTCATCCTAAAAGTACTAAAATGTACAATGATTTGAAACAACAGTATTGGTGGTCGGGTATGAAATGAGACATTTCTAAATTTGTAGCGAAATGTTTAGTGTGCCAGCAAGTTAAAGCTGAACATCAAGTACCTTCGGGTTTACCTTAGCCTGTGATGATACTAGAGTGGAAATGGGACAAAGTTGCGATAGATTTCATATAGGGATTGCCTCTGACTCTGAAAAAGAAAGATGCTATTTGGGTTGTCGTTGATCGACTAACGAAATCTGCTCATTTCATACCGGTACGTACAGATTACTCACTTGATAGGCTAGCTAAATTGTACATTTCTAAGATTGTTAGATGGCACATGGTGCCATTTCAATTATTTCGGATAGACATCTAAGGTTTACGTTGTGGTTTTAGAGGAAATTACAAGAAGCTCTGGGTACGAAGTTGAATTTTAGTACAGCTTTTCATCTACAAAGTGACGGACAGTCTGAACAAGTAATTTAGATCCTTGAAGATATGCTCCGATGTTGTGTTTTAGAATTTGAAGGCTGGTTGAATTTGCGTATAATAACAATTTTCAATCGAGTGTAAAGATGGCACTGTATGAAGCTCCGTATGGTCACAAATTCCAAACTCCATTGTCCGGACAGAGCTTAGTGAAAAACTGATACACGGGATTGATTTGTTTAGAGAAACTAAAGAAAAAGTGAAAGTAATTGGTGACTATTTGAAAGCAGCTTTAGATCTTAAGAAATCGTACGCGAATTTGAAATGAAAAGATTTTGAATTTCAGATCGGTGACAAAGTGTTCTTAAAAGTATCTTTGTGGAAGAAAATACTTCGATTTGGTCGTAAAGGCAAGCTAAGTCCGCGATTTATCGGGCCGTATTAGATCATCGAAAGAATAGGCTTAGTGGCATATCAGCTAGTATTACCAATTGAGTTAGAGAATGTAACACCCCTTACCCGTATTCTACGCTGGAACCGGGTACGAGGTGTTACCGTACTTGACTCACAAGGTTATACAACTTCGGGTTATCAAAATCCACTCGAAATTAAAACTTTTTCACTCTCATATCTAACCTCCTTATAATGGGCCTACAAGGCCCTAAACATACTTCCGAAAGGTTTTAGAAATAAATCGGAAACTTTTATGCACATAGAAAAATTTTACCTAAACAGGGGCCACACGCCCGTGTGAAATGGGACACACCCGTGTGGGCAGGCCGTGTGGTCACACACGCCCATTTCTCTCACTCGTGGTCGACACTGACTTATTTCACACGGCTGGACACACGCCCGTGTCCTTAGCCTTTGTCCCTTACACGGCCTCGACACGCCAGTGTCTCAGCTCATGTGCCAAAACCTTGGCATTCTATTTATGATGTCACCACCTCACTATGGTCACATAGCCAAGGCCCACGCCCGTGTTCTTAGACCATGTGTCAAATTAAATTCCTAAATTCAGGTGCAGACTTCACACCGCCTGAGCACACGTCCATGCCTTTGGCCATGCCTCCCACACGGTTGAGACACACGGCCATGTCTCTACCCATGTGTTTACTACTGAGCTTACTAACTTGAAATTCTAACATGCAAGGGGACACACGACCTGGTCACACACCCATGCAATTGACCGTGTGTTACACACGGTGTAACATCCTGAATTGGGGGATGTGCATTTGATGTGTTTTTGTGTGTATGTTATGTTTTGTATGTTGTGTTGGTGTGTTTGGGGGTCTTGTGAAGGCTTGGGGTTAAGCCTGAGCCTTGCTAAAAATTTCTGTTTTAGGCACTTTAAGGAAAGCTAGCTGAGTTGGGCCTTATAGGATATTGGTTGTGTTGGATGACACAAAGAAGTGCCTTAGTAAAGTGGCAAGGAGGGCCACTTAAGGGTGAGGTAGGTGACGCCACAAAGGAGCATGGGGGAGCAGGTTCAAGTCGCATAATTCTCATTTTGAGAACTCTTTTTGGCGTCAACGAGTAGAGGTAGAGTTCGGCTAGGACACTTTGGGAAGGGAGAGTGGATTGAGTCAAATAATTCCAATGTATGGCTGAGAGAAGAAATAGGAGGTTGAAGCTTTCAAACTTTTCCGAACGAGTGATCAGGAGCTAATTAAGGAGGAAAATAAGGGATTAGCAAGTGATGAAGGTGGTGGCCGAATTTCAAATGCTTGTAGGGAGGGAAAGAATAAATTGTATAGGGATGTACCTCTAGAAGTTCTAGGGGTAGTTTTTATGGCTGATCTGATGGAACTACCATTCGGGGAGTTCGATTTGATCTTAGGTATGGATTGGCTAGTGAAGTATCAAGCAAATTTGGACTGTGCAGCCAAGCAAATGGTGTTGAGAACTCTCGAGGGTGAAGAGGTGGTGGTGATAGGTGACAGGAGGAACTACCTATCTAATGTGGTATTCACTTTGAAGGCCGAGAGAATGGTGAGGAAGGGATGTTAGGCATTTATAGTTCATGTTTAAGCTTTGGAGGCCAAGGAATCAGCTGTGATGGATGTTCAAATAGTAAAGGAATTTTCTGTTGTTTTCCCTGAAGAGCTTCCGGGATTACCTCTGGATCGCGAAGTGGAGTTTAGTATTGATCTTTTACCAGGAACAGCGCCAGTGTCTATTGCCACATATAGGATGGCACCGAAGGAGTTAGTGGAGCTGAAAGCGCAGATTCAAGAACTATTAGATCGGGGTTTTATCTGACCGAGTGTATCGCCTTGGGGAGCCGGTACTATTCGTTAAGAAGAAGGACGGATCAAAGTGTATGTGCATTGACTACCGTTGTAACAGTCTGAATTTGACCCTAATCAGAACGGTGGTTTCAGGACCATAAATCCGAGTCTAAAATATATTTAAATGATATATTCTGTGCTTATTATATGAGATTTAATGTGTGTGAAAGCTTCGTAGAAAAATTTAATCGTTTGTGTGTTCAATTTAATAAAAAGGACTAAATCGCATAAAGTGTAAAAGTTGCATACTATAGTGAAAAGTGCTAGAATGATAATGGCCTTTTAATATGAGGTATTAAATGGGTAAATAGCCCATTTTTAAGTTAGTGGGTAGCATATGACAAGATTAACCTTAAGTTTTATATTATATAATTTTATATAATAAGGTTATATAGGTAAATGATTAAATGAAATAAAACATGTTAAATAAAACATAATAAAACCATTATCATCTTTTTAGTTGAGGAAAGCCGAATGTTCTAAGGAAGAAAAGGGGTTTTAAGTTTCAAAATTTAAGCACTTGTAAGCTCAATCCAAGGTTAGTTTGATTTCGGCTTTTACGATAATTTTTACGTTTTTGAGATCGTTGCTTCAACAAAGAGGTGACCCATGTTGGAATTTTTAAATTTAAGCATGTTTGATATTCGGCTATTGACCTGTTCTTGGGGTTTTTGATGTTTAATGATTTTATATTAAAGATATGTTAAAGATTAGCATGTTTTGTATTTGAGATTTTAGTGAATTTGAGTATTTTGGGTTAAATTGTAAAAATGAATTTTTGAGGGGACCAAAATGCAAAATAAATGAAAGAAATGGACTTGTATAGTCCCTATGAAAATTCGGCCCTAAGGTATTATAGTGAAATTTTGTGTATTTTGTGTTTTGTGTAAATAGGACTAAATTGTAAAAAATATGAAACATTAGGGGTAAATGGTAATTTTCTAATTTATGTGTTTTGGGATTAAATTGAGGTGAAATGTGCTTGAATGAGCTAAATTTTAATGTGTCTAGATTAAGAACAAAGAAAAACAGATTTGGATCTGGAAAGGAAATAAGGTTACCGAATAGTTTACGCCTACGCCGTTGTCGGCGATCGATTGTTGAGGTAAGTCTTTAAGCAAATATATATTAAAGAGTTAATTATGAACATGTTAAATGATGATATTTGATAATTTTGAGTATAAATTTATGTGTTAGCCAAATGCAAAGGTGTTAAATTGGATTGAATATATTTTTGTTAATGTGATATGAATAAGTATATCTGATATGATATGTGGATGTAATATGATGTATATGATTTGTTTGTGATGTTAGCATTCAGAAATGTGTATTGAAGGATTAATTATGTTGTTATTTGGGCTTCGAGCCTAGCAGGCCTTGTGCCGGTGACTTATTTCGGGCTTCGAGCCTAGTAGGCCTTGTGTCGGTGAAATATTTCAAGCTTATTGCCTAGCAGGCTAAATGCCAGTGTTTAAGTCTCAGACTCTGAGTCTAGCAGTCCTAGTGCCAGTGTGTGCAATTTGGGTTAAAGCCTAGCAGGTGCTATACCGGTGAGTTTCAACTTTGAACTTCATTTATATAGTAATAAGGTCATGAAGCAAATCTAGTAAGCTTGAGCTTTGAAAACGAATTTGTTAATTCGGCAACAAGGTATGTATTTCATACATTAATGTCATATATATATGTGCTATGATAGCGAGCAAATGAAATGATGAAAGAAAAATGTGTTATACATTTGGCTGTGAAGTTTATATAAATACAATATAATTTGCCATATGGTTATTGGAAATGCGAAAGTATGAGTATGGGAAAAAGGTTCTTGTAAGTATATTAATTCACCTAGTTATGTAATTATCTATGTATATTTGGCAATTGATGTATTTGGTAAAGATTTGAAAGTTACCAAGTTAAGTAAAGTAATGATATCGTGTTATGGTGAGCTTATGAGTAAGACATGTATGTTTTATGTCATGAATTGATTTAAATCATGTTTAACTAGTTGAGTGACTTAAATCAATGCTTAAAACTTACTAAGCTAGTAAGCTTACTCTGTTTATGTTTAATGTTCTGTTTTATAGATTTTGGTCAAACTACGGGCTCGGGGAAATCGTCAGCAAGTCAATCGCACTATCAACTTTTTGGTACTCTTTTAGTTTGGTTTATTTTGGATAAAGCTTATATAGGATGGATAATGTCTATGTTTGAGTTGGAAACTTTTGTTTATGTATTTATATTAAAGCCATGCGAATATGGCTTACTTCTAATATCTTGAGTTTTCAATGTTTCATGTTTTAATTATAGTATGTGTGGTTTTTAATGATTTATAAGTATAGTAACTTGTTTGTTCGTACATGCATTAGTATATTTATATATGAGATGAATTTATAATTGATGGTATAATGGATATGTTGATTTAGTTTGTATTGGTTTAGTATGCATATACTTTATGCTTGATTGGGTGATAATTTGTGTTTGGATTAAAATTTAATATAAGGTGTATTTGTATATTCGGCTATGGCTTGGACTCATAATAATATAAATGTATTATATATTGGATGTTTTCATTAATGACAGAATGTATATTCTATGATTGTTTTGGTTTGTTCATAAGAGAATTGATTTGTGCACGAATATTTGTTTAAGGAACCAAAGGTGCATTTGTTCTTTTAATAAATATAGACCAAGCGCATTTTATATATTTATGAAGTGATCGTTTGAGGCTTGGTTACTTTGATTCTGTTTGTAGTGGTGAATATACTTATATGTTAGGCATGATTAGACAGATTATTAATATCTCGTAAATATGAATGATGAGTTTGTTACATTATTCGGTCGAATTCATGGGGTACACATTTAGCATGTGATTAAACGATGGTATGTGAGATATTAAATTCGTTTAAGTCATTGTGCATACGGTTAAGATGTGTTTAATCTATGCTTGACTGTTTGATGAAATAATTTGATAAAGGATCTTTAGTAATGTGATGTGAAGTGGTTGAGTGGATATGCTCATGTATTTAGCTATGCTGGAAATTAAGTCTAAAACGTTGTAATGTTATAATTATAGTAATGATCGCATTGTGTATGCTTGAATTCAATTGAATGTTTATTTGGAATTGAGTTTAGTTCGGTAATACCTCATAACCCTAATCCGGCGATGGACACGGGTTAGGGGTGTTACATTTGATTGGTATCAGAGCTTACGGTTTAGTCGATTCTAGGACTACCGTAGCGCGCGAGAGTCTAGCTATACATGCCTTTATTGTACATACGATAGTGTGGTGACTTTTGACATTTCCAACTGTGTTTTATATAGTAAATGGATTTCGATCCTGACAGAGCTGTAGCAGATGATGTAGAGAGTGTAGCGCCTGATCATTCACGCGGGTCAGTGTCGATAGACTCTCGACCAGTGTTGGGTAGCCATGAGGGGGAGGCTAAACAAGCCTTCTACCAGATAATGAATGAATGGTTTACCCAGATTGTTCAAAATAACCTGGCTGTACAACAACCTCCACCCCCGAATAATCCAACTCTGATACCTTCAGCACCCTAATGATAGATCCGATGAGATCTAGTAGGCCTCCCGTTGATAAAATCAGGAAATATGGAGCCGAAGAATTTAGAGCCAATGATGATGATGGCACAGAGCGAGCCGAGATGTGGCTTGACAACATTATTCGAGTACTTGATAAGCTATCCTGTACTCCAGATGAATGCCTGAAGTGTGTTATATCTCTACTTCGGGACACTACGTATCACTGGTGGAATACACTAGTATCAGTGGTTCCAAAAGAAAAAGTGACTTGGGATTTCTTCCAAATCGAGTTCAGTAAGAAATATATCTGTCAGAGATTCATTGATCAGAAACGAAAAGAATTTCTGGAACTGAAACATGGTCGTATGACTGTGACAGAATATGAGTGGAAGTTTGTCAGATTGAGCCGTTATGCCCGAGAGTGTATATCAACTGAAGCCATTATGTGTAAACGATTTGAAGACAGTCTGAATGAAGACATAAAGTTGCTTGTTGGCATTCTTGAAATCAAAGAGTTCGTAGTACTTGTCGAACGAGCTTGCAAAGCTTAAGAGCTTGGGAAAGAAAAAAAGAAAGGCTAAAATAGAAGCTAGAGGCACTCGTAAAGGATCATCGAGTAAGACTTTCCATTCAGCACCTAAGAAGTTCAACGATGACTTCGGCCGACATAAAGCTACTTCAGACCTGTCTAGACGAGATCGACCTCCAATGAGTTCCCGAGCCACTTCGATGGCTAGTGTTGGTAATGTTCAGTAGAACTGGGCTGAGTGCAATCATTATGGAAAATGGCATCCTGGGAGTTGTAGATTCCGTGATCGGTCCTGCTTTAAATGTGGATTGTCGGACCATTTTATTCGAGAGTGCCCGATGCTAGTTGAGCAAAATACGGCTCAGAACACTAAACCGAACAACGCGTCAACACAAGGCAGACCACCCAGACATTTGGGGAATGTAGGTGGCAGTCATAAAGGAACGAAGGACACTACAGTTCGATCAGAGGCTCGAGCACCAGCTAGAGCTTATGCTATACGAGCCAGAGAGGATGCTTCTTCCTCAGATGTCATTACCGGTACTTTTACACTTTATGATACTACTGTGATTGCATTGATTGATCCTGGTTTGACTCATTCATATGTGTGTGAAACCCTAGTATCCAATAAGACTCTGCTTATTGAGTCTACTGAGTTTGTGATCCATGTGTCCAACCCCTTGGGTAGATGTGTTCTCGTTGATAAAGTATATAAAGGTTGCCCTTGATGATTCGAGATTCCAACTGATTTAATGTTGTTGCCTTTCGACGAGTTTGATATAATTTTGGGAATGGACTGGTTAACTTTGCATGATGCAGTGGTGAATTGCAAAAGAAAGATTATTGATTTGAGATGTCAGAACGGTGAGATTATTCGGGTTGAATCTAATGATCTGAGTGGGTTATCGGCAGCAATATCCTCGATGCTAGCTTGTAAGTATGTGAGAAAAGGGTGTGAGGCTTACTTGGCCTATGTGATGGATAATAAAGTGTCTGAAAAGCAGATTGAATCCGTACCAGTTGTATGTGAATACCCAAAGGTGTTTCCTAAAGAATTGCTGGGATTGCCGCCGGTTCGAGAGATAGAGTTTGGTATTGAATTAATACCAGGGATGACTCCGATTTTGATAGCTCCGTATCAGATGGCACCTACTGAATTGAAAGAGTTGAAAGCACGGTTGCAAGAGTTGGCAGATAGAGGCTTTGCACGACCGAGCTTTTCTCCTTGGGGTGCTCCAGTTCTACTTGTGAAAAAGAAAGATGGAACTATGCAAATGTGTATTGATTATCGACAGTTGAATAAGGTGACTATAAAGAATAAATACCCGTTGCCTCGGATTGATGACTTGTTTGATCAGTTGAAAGGGGCTTCAGTGTTTTCGAAGATAGATTTGAGATCGGGCTATTATCAGTTGCGAGTCAGAGATTTCGATGTGCCAAAGACTGCATTCCAAACAAGGTATTGACATTTTGAGTTCCTAGTCATGCCTTTTGGACTTACTAATGCACCTGCTATTTTTATGGATGTGATGAATCAAGTTTTCAAATAGTATTTGGATCGGTTTGTGGTAGTATTTATAGATGATATCCTGATCTACTCCAGAGATGAAACCGAGCATGCCGAGCATTTGATATTGGTGCTACAAACTTTGCGAGATCAACAATTGTATGTAAAGTTTAGTAAGTGTGAATTCTGGATGAAGGAAGTCAGCTTTTTGGGTCACGTCGTTTCAGCATCAGGTATTCGGGTTGATCCGAACAAAATATCGGCTATACTTGGTTGGAAACCACAAAAGAATATTTCTGAAATTCAAAGTTTTCTGGGACTTGCGGGATACTACAGACAGTTTGTGAAAGGTTTTTCTATGATAGCCACACCTTTGACAAAGCTATTACAGAACGATGTTAAGTTCGAGTGGTCGAAAAAGTGTCAGAAAAGCTTCGATCAGTTGAAAGCCCTTTTGACCGAAGGTCCAGTGTTAGCTTAGCCTGAATCGGGCAAAGAATTTATTGTTTATGGTGATGCTTCTTTGAATGGTTTGGGTTGCGTTTTGATGCAGGAAGGCAAAGTCATAGCCTATGCTTCGAGATAATTGAAGCCTCACGAAAGAAATTATTCGACTCACGATCTGGAATTAGCAGCCATCATTTTCGCATCGTAAATTTGGCGTCATTACTTATTCGGTGAGAAATGTCATGTTTATTCAGATCACAAAAGTCTAAAGTATTTGATGACTCAGAAAGATTTAAACTTAAGACAATGCAGATGGTTAGAGCTGTTGAAAGACTATGAATTAGTGATTGACTACCATCCAGGGAAAGCTAACATTGTCACAGATGCCTTATGTCGAAAATCATTGTTTGCTCTTCGTGCGTTGAACGCACATATGGTTATGTCTGGTGATGGTTCGATCATAGCCAAGTTGAAAGCAAGACCAATGTTTATTCAACAAATTTGTGATGCACAGAAAATTGACAAAGCTATGATAGCTAGACGGGTTCAGCGTGAAAATGATGCAGAGTCAGAGTTTCAAATTGATGCAAATGATTGTTTGAACTTCAAAGGCCAAATATGTGTTCCGAAGAATATGGATTTGATTCAGATGATTTTGGACGAGGCTCATAATAGTCGACTATCGATACATCCGGGTAGCACGAAAATGTATAATGATGTGAAATAGTTCTATTGGTGGCCTGGCATGAAGCGGGATATATCTGAATTTGTTTCAAAGTGTTTAATTTGTCAGCAAGTAAAAGCCGAGCATCAAGTGCCTTCTGGATTACTTCACCCGATCATGATACTTGAATGGAAATGGGATAAAATCGCTATGGATTTTGTATTCGGTTTGCCTACGACACCGAGCAAGAAAGATGCAGTCTGGGTTATAGTGGATAGACTGACCAAATCAGCTCACTTTGTGCTGGTTCGTACAGACTATTCGCTTGATAAACTTGCTGAGTTGTATATATCTCAAATTATGAGATTACATGGTGTGCCGAGTTCCATTGTTTTAGACAGAGACTCGAGATTCACATTACGGTTTTGCAAGAAGTTGCAAGATGCTTTAGGTACTAAACTCCACTTTAGCACAGCCTTTCATTCGCAGACAGACGGTCAGTTTGAACGAACCATTGAGATACTTGAGGACATGTTGAGATGTTGCGTCCTTGAGTTTGAAGGTACGTAGGAAAGATACTTACCTTTGATTGAATTTGCTTATAATAACAGTTTTCAATCGAGTATCAAAATGGCACCTTACAAAGCTCTATATGGCCGCAAGTGTCGTACACCGTTGTACTGGACCGAACTCAGTGAAAATAAGATACACGGGGTTGATTTGATTAAAGAGGCAGAACAGAAAGTGGCTATAATCAGAGATAGTTTGAAAGCTACCTAAGATAGTCAAAAGTCCTATGCTAATTCGAAGCACAAAGACATTGAGTTTCAGGTCAGAGACTGGGTATTCTTGAAAGTTTCTCCGTGGAAGAAGGTACTCCGATTTGGTCGGAAACACAAACTAAGTCAGAGGTTCATCGGACCGTACGAGATCATCGACCGTATTGGGCCTGTTGCTTATAGATTGAAGTTGCCCTTTGAATTAGAAAAGATACACAACGTATTTCACATTTCGATGCTTCGTAGATATAGATCAAATCCATCACATGTGATCGATCCGTCTAAGATTGAAATCCGATCAGATATGACGTATGAGGAAGAACCGATCCTTATTTTAGCTCGGGAAATGAAAGAGTTGAGAAACAAGAGAATTCCATTAGTGAAAGTACTATGGAATCGGCACGGAGTTGAAGAGGCGATGTGGGAGCCTGAGGATTCAATGAGGCAACAATATATGACTTTGTTTAACGGTAAGATTTTCGGAGACGAAAATCCCTAAGGGGGGAGAGTTGTAACAGTCCAAATTTGACCCGAATCAGAATGGTGGTTTCGGGACCATGAATCCGAGTCTGAAATATATTTAAATGATATATTCTGTGCTTATTATATGTGATTTAATGTGTGTGAAAGTTTCGTAGAAAAATTTAATCGTTTGTGTGTTCAATTTAACAAAAAGGACTAAATCGCGTAAAGTGTAAAAGTTGCATACTATAGTGAAAAGCGACAGAATGATAATGGCCTTTTAATATGAGGTATTAAATGGGTAAATAGCCCATTTTTAAGTTAGTGGGTGGCTTATGACAAGATTAACCTTAAGTTTTATATTATATAATTTTATATAATAAGGTTATATAAGTAAATGATTAAATGTCATAAAACATGTTAAATAAAACATAAAAAAACCATTATCATCTTTTTAGTTGAGGAAAGTCGAATGTTCTAAGGAAGAAAAGGGGTTTTTAAGTTTCAAAATTTGGCACTTGTAAGCTCAATCCAAGGTTAGTTTGATTTCGGTTTTCGATAATTTTTACGTTTTTGAGATCGTTGCTTCGAACATTAGCTGACCCATGTTGGAATTTTTAAATTTAAGCATGTTTGATATTCGGCTATTGACCTGTTCTTGGGGTTTTTGATGTTTAATGATTTTATATTAAATATACGTTAAAGATTAGCATGTTTTGTATTTGAGATTTTAGTGAATTTGAGTATTTTGGGTTAAATTGCAAAAATAAAGTTTTGAGGGGACCAAAATGCAAAATAAATGAAAGAAATGGACTTGTATAGTCCTATGAAAATTTGGCCCTAAGGTATTATAGTGAAATTTTGTGTATTTTGTGTTTTGTGCAAATAAGACTAAATTGTAAAAATGTGAAACATTAGGATAAAATGGTAATTTGCCCATTTATGTGTTTTTGGACTAAATTGAGATGAAATGTGCTTGAATGAGCTAAATTTTAATGTATCTACATCAAGAACAAAGAAAAACAGATTTGGATCAGGGAAAGGCGAAGGCTACCGAATAGTCGGCCGACATTGTCCGTTGACAGTCGAGGTAAGTCTTTAAGCAAATATATATTAAAGAGTTAGTTATGAACATGTTAAATGATGATATTTGATAATTTTGAATATAAATTTATGTGTTAGCCGAATGTAAAGGTGTTAAATTGGATTGAATATATTTTTGTTAATATGATATGAATAAGTATATCCGATATGATATGTGGATGTAATTTGATGTATATGATTTGTTTGTGATGTTAGCATTCAAAAATGTGTATTGAAGGATTAATTATGTTGTTATTCGGGCTTCGAGCCTAGTAGGCCTTGTGCCGGTGACTTATTTCGAGCTTCGAGCCTAGTAGGCCTTGTGCCGGTGAAATATTTCGGGCTTATTGCCTAGTAGGTTAAATGCCAGTGTTTAAATCTCGAACTTTGAGTCTAGCCGTCCTAGTGCCGGTGTGTGCAATTCGGGTTAAAGCCTAGCAGGTGCTATACCGGTGAGTTTCAAATTTGAACTTCATTTATATAGTAATAAAGTCATGAAGCAAATCTAGTAAGCTTGAGCTGTAACAGTCCGAATTTGACCCTAATCGGAACGGTGCTTTCGGGACCATGAATCCGAGTCTGAGAAATAATTTAATATTATAATTTGAGTTAGTTATATATAAATTAATGGGTGTGAAAGTTTCGTATAAAAATTTAACTGTTTGTGTGCTCAATTAGTTAAAAAGGACTAAATCAGCGTTCATGGTAAAAGTGGCCTTTTATTTGATTTATGGTTAAATTGATGTGGCTTTATTTTAGTGAAGTCCTTAAAGGGTAATATACCCATTTTAAATTGTAGTGGACTGACAATATGGTCTATTAATATATATATATATCATATGTTTGCTTATGTGTTAAATATATATAATAAGGATATAATATATAAGTGTATTATAAGTATATTATAATAAAATCCCACTTGGGAACAACTCGATTTTAGCATGATCAGAAATGTGATTTGGGACCACGAGTTCTAGTCGAAAAAATAAATTAATATTATTTTTCGTGTTAAATATGTATGATTGAGCATGTGTTAAAATTTCGTGAAATTATTTGACTATTTGTATGTTTAAATTAAGAAAAAGGACCAAATTACATAAGTGGAAAAAATAGTATTCATTAAATTAAAGGGTTTTATGTTGCAATTTCCCAATTCTTCTTGTAGTAGACGGCAAGATGATATTATATCATGTGTTTGTCTGTTTGTTAAGTTAAATATGTGTTTTATATTAATAATATAAAATATTATATTAACATAGTGGGATAAAAGCATAAAATAAAGAAGAAAGCTATGCATGTTCATCATTTTCTCTTCCATAGCCGAAACTAGTGAAAGAAAAAGAAAAGAGAAGTTCAACAAGGGTTGGCACATATCCATTTCAATTAAGTAAGTTTTAGCTTTGGGTTTTCAATGATTTTTGCATTTTTGAGATGAATGTTCATCCTATTATAAAGCCCATGTGTTAATTTCGTGAAATGGTCTTGTATGTTGGTTATGCCATTGATGATCACTTAAGTTTTAGGATGATTTTTGGTAATAAATGGAGATTTGAGCTAGACGAAAATATTTTACTTTTGGGTCTTAGGTGAATGTAGCTAATTTAAAATTTGGTTGTGAAAACATTATCATGGAAGGGCCAAATTGAGAAAATATTGAAGTATATGGACTTATATAATCCTTAGGATGATTCGGGCCAAAAGGAAGTTGGGTAAATTTTGAGTAATTCATGAGTATGGTATTAGGGACTAAATTGTATAGATTGTAAAGGTTAGGGGTAAATTCGTAAATTTTCTAAATTAAGTATTTATGGATCAAACTGAATGAATATAAATTTATTGAGTTTAAATTGGGATTATTTAGATAAAGAATAAAAGAAAACGGGTTTGGATCTGGGAAGGCAAAGTTGAACGAATAGTCGGAAAGCTCAATACGTCAAATTTCGAGGTAAGTTTTTAAGCAATTGGATTAAATTGAATTATCGCTATATTAAATTGTACATGTTTGAGTGACATAACAAATTTTATTGTCAAATTGCCGAATAAGGCATAGGAATTATTATATGTGATAGCCGAATACGGATTACTAAATTCATGTATATATCTATAACCATTGAATAATTGAGTTGGCAAAATATATGCACTTGTGATAAGGGATAAATATATATAATTATATATATTGTATGGGAATAGAATATTCGGATATGTGTGAGTGTATATACATAATTAATGATGCCAAATGTGGTATGGTGACCTTAAATGTGTTTGCCGAATATACTGGTATCATATTAAAGAATGCATTATGAATCTATTTAATGACAATATTTGATAAATTTGGGTATATTTTCATGTGATAGCCGAATGTAAAGATATTACATTGAATTGGATATGTTTTGTTAATACAATGTGAATGTGTATAATTGATTTGATATACGGGTTATACAACGTTATAATGGTTTTATTTGTGAAAAGTGAATAAGCTTAGTTGAACTGGAAATGTGATAGAATTATGAGTTATAATACTATTGAAATGTTCATTGAAATGTTGAAAAGGTTGATATCTCAGGCTTTAAGCCTAGCGTGCCATGTGCCTAGGTGATTTAATTCAGCATAATGCCCCAGCAGCGTGCCTTGTGCCGTGAGTGATATATCGGGCTTAATGCCTAGCAAAGCTAAAATGCCGGTGTTTTAAATTTCGGATTTCAAGTCTAGCATGCAAGGTGCCGGTATAGACGATTCGAACTAGTGCATAGCTTGTTATAAGCTGGTGAGTTTTCAACTTCCGAACTTTAGCTACGAAATGTGAAGGTATGAAACAAACCATGAAATTTTACGTTTATGAAAGTGAAGTTTTGAGTTCGACTATAAGGTATGTATTAAGCATACTTTAAGGTTATGTTTATATGCAATGATAATAATTAAATGAATTGATGAAAGATAGTGTTATACATATGATAGATGGAATTTGATTATATGTGTACTATGAGTGAATTGATTATAGAAAAGCTGGAAGGAAATAAGTAATCATACCATCATAACGTTATGCATAAGTGAGTCATTATTTATTTGGTACAAAATAAACTATGGTAAAAAGGTGAAAATTAGTGTATGTTTATACAATAAAAAGGGATATTCAGATTTGGTACATTAAATATTAAGTCATGAATGTTTGAGTTAAGTGTGATGTAATGAATTTGATAATACAAAATATATTTTATTTTGTGAAATTGATCCTATCATTGATAGGTATTAAAATATATATATAATTGTAAGATTAAGGCATGTACATGTGTTTATATCACTTGAAGTTTCGACTATAATTGAGGAGGATATTGGTAAAAGAAATCGATAAATTATGACATGTTTATTTGAATTGAAATGGACGAATGTTTACGATATTCATATGATTAGATAATGTATATGTTCATGGTAGTAAAGTGTAAATAATTAATTTAAGGGTGTTGAGGGTATTCGGCCATGAAAAATTCACTTAAATAATGTTTATATTCATTGCTATGAATTTATTTATTAAAAGTTTAAATGTTTGTATATTGTGTAGTATTTGCTTAAGACTTACTAAGCCAGTAAGCTTACTCCGTGTGTGTTTAATGTTCTATTTTATAGATTTGGTCTAGCTACGGGCTCGAGAGAACGTCAGCGGAGTCAACCACACTATCTACATTTTGGTACTCTTTCATTTTGTTTTTTTTTTTTTTTAACGAAGGCATGTATAGGAAAGACTTTGTCTTTGTTTTGATGAAAACTCAAGGTTTATGTAGATAATAGCCATGCGAATATGGCTAAATTTTTAGTTAAGTATGTTTTTTTTTGTGTTTTTGATACGAATGTCGGTTTATGTTGGAAATGTTTATGCATTCTTAATCGAAGTTTAATCGTTTTTGATAAGAAAATGTATGTATACGAAATGAATCCTTGAATTAGGGATGTGGATATGTTCGGTTAGAAACTAGTTTTTCATAAATTGCAACGAGACAGTTTGTACTAGTAGCAGTGAGGTGATTTTTGAAAAATCACCAAAAATAGGATATATTGAATTAGAAAGTGAATAAGATATGAAATTAAACCTTATTGTGTCTATTTTTACATGAAAGAAACAGAGTAGACAAAGAATTTATATATTATGAGATATTTAAGTTTTAGTGAGACTTGCTCTGAATGAATTCGTGAGTCTCTGTTCTGTTTTGGAAAAATTGTTAAAAATTGTATAAAAATAATTATGGAGCATGGTTTATATTTTTGCAATCCTTGATGAGTCTATTTTTGTTTGGAATAAACAAGAACATTATTGAAAATTTGTGCTATGAGATAAATGAGTTTTTGTAATGACAGGTCAGAATCTTCAACAGTGAAATAGGGTAAATTTTGATGAATAAACTGTACTAATTGGCCACATGAAAAATTCTGGAAAAATTATGGTAAATTCATATAGGAGTCTAGTTACAAGGAAAATTTACGGATCTGAATTTCGAGTTTTGTAACTCAAGTTACGGTCAATTTTGTCAGCATGATGCAGTTTGACAGCTTTAAATTTTTATGTTCCGAACTTGTAGTCAAGTCTTGTAATGCCACATACTCGACTCTGGCGAAGGTCTCGGGTAAGGGGTGTTACAGTTAAGTTTAGTAATACCTTGTGCTCGACTCTGACAACGGTCTCGGGTAAGGGGGTGTTACATGAGCTTTGAAAACGAATTTGTTAATTCGGCAACAAGGTATGTATTTCATACATTGATGTCATATATATATATGTGCTATGATAGTGAGCACATGAAATGATGAAAGAAAAATGTGTTACGCACTTGGTTGTGAAGTTTATATAAATACAATATAATTTGCCATATGGTTATTGGAAATGCGAAAGTATGAGTATGGGAAAAAGGTTCTTGTAAGTATATTAATTCACCTAGTTATGTAATTATCTATGTATATCCGGCAATTGATGTATTTGGTAAAGAATTGAAAGTTACCAAGCTAAGTAAAGTAATGATATCTTGTTATGGTGAGCTTATGAGTAAGACATGTATGTTTTATGTCATGAATTGATTTAAATCATGTTTAACTAGTTGAGTGACTTAAATCAATGCTTAAAACTTACTAAGCTAGTAAGCTTACTCTGTTTATGTTTAATGTTCTGTTTTATAGATTTTGGTATTCTTTTAGTTTGGTTTATTTTGGATAAAGGCATGTATAGGATGGATAATGTCTATGTTTGAGTTGGAAGCTTTTGTTTATGTATTTATATTAAGGCCATGCGAATATGGCTTACTTTCAATATCTTGAGTTGTCAATGTTTCGTGTTTTAACTATAGTATGTGTGGTTTTTAATGAATTATAAGTATAGTAACTTGTTTGTTCGCACATGTATTAGTATATTTATATATGAGATGAATTTATAATTGATGGTATAATGGATATGTTGATTTATTTTGTATTGGTTTAGTATGCATATGATTTATGTTTGATTGGGTGATAATTTGTGTTTGTATTAAAATTTAATATAAGGTGTATTTGTATATTCGGCTATGGCTTGGACTCATAATAATATAAATGTATTATATATTGGATGTTTTCATTAATGACAGAATGTATATTCTATGATTGTTTTGGTTTGTTCATAAGAGAATTGATTTATGCACGAATATTTGTTTAAGGAACCAAAGGTGCATTTGTTCTTTTAATAGATATAGACCAAGCGCATTTTATATATTTATGAAGTGGTCGTTTGAGGCTTGGTTACTTTGATTCTGTTTGTTGTGGTAAATATACTTATATGTTAGGCATGATTAGATAGATTATTAATATCTCGTAAATATGAATGATGAGTTTGTTACATTATTCGGCCAAATTCATGGGGTACATATTTAGCATGTGACTAAACGATGGTATGTGAGATATTAAATTCGTTTAAGTCATTGTGCATACTATTAAGATGTGTTGAATCAATGCTTGATTGTTTGATGAAATAATTTGATAAAGGATCTTTAGTAATGTGATGTGAAGTGATTGAGTGGATATGCTCATGTATTTAGCTATGCTAGAAATTAAGTCTAAAACATTGTAATGTTATAATTATAGTAATGATCGCATTGTGTATGCTTGAATTCAATTGAATGTTTATTTGGAATTGAGTTTAGTTCGGTAATACCTCATAACCCTAATTCGACGATGGACACAGGTTAGGGGTGTTACAACCATCAGTTGAATAAGTTGACGATCAAAAACAAGTACCCGTTGCCGAGGATAGATGACTTGTTCGACCAAGCTCATCAGTCTTCTCAAAGATAGATTTGAGATCAGGCTATCATCAGCTTAAGGTTAAAGAGGCAGACATTCATAAGACAGCGTTTCGTACTCGTTATGGTCACTACGAATTCTTGATGATACCGTTTGGGTTGACCAATTCACCAGCAGCATTTATGGACATGATGAACCGGGTTTTTTAACCCTATCTGGATCAATTCGTCGTGGTGTTTATAAACGATATCCTGGTTTATTCAAAGTCTGAGGAGGAGCATTATTCACATCTTCGAGTGGTTTTGCAAATTTTGAGGGAGAAGCAGTTGTTCGCTAAGTTTAGTAAGTGTGGATTCTGGCTAAGGGAAGTTACCTTTCTGGGCCATGTGGTTCAGCTAAGGGAATTAGGGTTGACCCTCAAAAAATTGAGGCTGTGTTGGATTGGAAACCACCTAAGTCCGTGGCGGAAATTCAGAGTTTTCTAGGGCTGGCTAGGTATTACAGAAGGTTCGTGGAAGGATTCTCATTGATAGTGGCACCGTTAACCAAGTTATTACGGAAAGGGGTACCATTCGTTTGGTCAGTTGAATAGCAGGAAAGTTTCAAGAAGTTGAAAAGGATTTTGACAGAGGCGCCGGTGTTAATCTAGCCTGAGGTAGGGAAAGAGTTTACCGTTTACTGTGATGCGTCGTACACGGGGTTAGGATATGTGCTGATGTAAGAAGGGAAAGTAGTAGCGTATGCTTCTCGACAATTGAGACATCACGAAGTGAATTATCCAACACATGACCTGGAGCTAGCTGTAGTGCTTTTCGCCCTGAAGATCTGGAGGCACTTCTTGTATGGGGAGAAGTCCATCATCTATACGGATCACAAGAGCTTGAAATATCTCCTTACTCAGAAGGAGTTGAATTTAAAACAGCGGAGGTGGATCGAGTTGTTGAAGGATTACGACTGCTCGATTGAGTACCACCCAGGTAAAGCTAACGTTGTGGCAGACGGGTTGAGCTGTAAGGTAATATCTGACCTAGAGCAATGTTTGCCCACCTTAGTTTATTCGACGATGGAAATTTATTAGTGGAATTGCAAGTGAAGCCGACATGGGTAAGGCAGGTTAAGGAGAAACAGTTATTAGATGATGTCTTGGGTGCTCGACTTCTGCATGTACAGGATGGTGGAATAGAGGATTACAGTTTGGACAGCGATGGAGTGTTATGTTTCCATGGAAAGGTTTGCATGCCGAAAGATGTGGATCTGAGGCAGAAGATTCTTCAGGAAGTGCATTATAGCCCATATGCTATGCATCCTGGAGGAATTAAGATGTAGCGTGATTTGCGAGAACAGTTTGGTGGCCGGGTCTGAAGCGAGAAGTAACTGAATTCGTGGGTAAGTGCTTGACGTGTCAGCAGGTTAAAGCCGAACATCAGTTACCTTCAGGTTTGTTGCAACCAGTCAAGATTCCACAGTGGAAACGAGAGAGGATCACGATGGACTTTGTTAGTGGGCTACCCCTTACGCCTACTAAGAAGGATTCGGTTTGGGTAGTTGTTGACTGTTTAACGAAGTCTGCTTATTTCATATCAGTGCGTGTGGACTACTCTCTTCAGAAGTTGGCTAAATTATATATAGCAGAGATTGTAAGGTTGCATGGGGTGCCGGTGTCTATCATTTCGGACAAAGACCCTAGATTTACATCGAGATTTTGGAAGGCGTTGCATCAAGCGTTGGGTACAAAGTTAGGTTTCAATACAATGTTTCATCCACAGTCTGATGGACAGTCGGAGAAAGTGATTCAGATCCTATAGGATATGTTGAGGGGCTGTGTCATAGACTTCAGAGGTAGTTGGGAAAAATTTCTACCATTGGCAGAATTTGCGTATAACAATAGCTACCAGTCTAGTATTCAGATGGCGCCGTATAAAGTGTTATAAGGTCAGAAGTGTCGTACACCTACGTGTTGGACAGAGTTGGGCAAGCGTCAATTGTTAGGTCTAGAGTTGGTTGCTAAAATGGAAGATAAGGTGAAGCTAATTCAAACTCGATTGAAGGAACCTTTGGACAGACAGAAGTCCTATGCCGATCTAAAGCTTAAGGACATAGAATTCGCAGAGGGTGACAAAGTTTTCTTAAAGGTGACACTGTGGAAAAAGGTGCTTAGGTTTGGATAGAAGGTGTTAAGGTTTGGACAGAAGGGTAAGCTAAGCCCCAGGTTTTCGAGCCTTATGGGGTGTTGAAGCGTGTGGGACCAGTAGCTTAACAGCTCGAGTTACCTTCAAAGTTAAGTCAGATCCATGATGTGTTCCACGTTTCGATGCTAAGATGCTATCGTTCGGATCCATCTCATGTGGTGCCAGTGAAAGATATTGAAGTAAGGCCAGACCTGTCTTTTGAAGAGGAACATGTGCGGATCTTGGATCGCAATGTCAAGGAGTTGAGTAGGAAGTCAGTTCCATTGGTTAAGGTTCTATGGCGAAATCATGGTTCCGAGGAAGCAACGTTGGAACCAGAGGATGTGATGCGACAGCAATACCCTCAACTCTTTTGACCAGGTACATTCGAGGCCGAAATTTCTTTAAGGGTGTAACATCCTAAATTGGGGGCTGTGCATTTGATGTTTTTTTGTCTGTATGTTATGTTCTGTGTGTTGTGTTGGTGTGTTCGGGGGTCCCGAGAAGGCTTGGGGTTAAGCCTGAGCCTTGCTAAAAATTTCTGTTTTAGGCACTTTAAGGAAAGCTAGCTGAGTTGGGCCTTATGGGATATTGGTTGTGTTGGATGACACAAAGAAGTGCCTTAGTGAAGTGGCAAGGAGGCGCCACTTAAGGGTGAGGTAGGTGATGCCACAAGTTAGCATGGGGGAGCAGGTTCAAGTCGCATAGTTCTCATTTTGAGAACTCTTTTTGGCGTCAATGAGTAGAGGTAAAGTTTGGCTAGGACACTTTGGGAAGGGAGAGTGGACTGAGTCAAATAATTCAAATGTGTGGCTAAGAGAAGAAATAGGAGGTTGAAGCTTTCAAACTTTTTCGAACGAGTGATCAGGAGCTAATTAAGGAGGAAAATAAGGGACTAGCAAGTGATGAAGGTGGTGGCTGAATCTCAAATGCTTGTAGGGAGGGAAAGAATTCCGTTGAGTGTTAGCTTAGGGGTGTGTTGAAATTCTTAAGGTTTGAGGCATTGTTCTTCTCTTTGTTTTATGTATTCGGTCAAATGGGGTTAGCATAGTGCCGTTTATGCTATTTCATTTTTGGGAGTGAATAGAAAACTGAATGTTGGAGGTGCATCTTGTTCTTTCTTTTCATTTTGGCAATCACCTTGTGTTTAAGCAAAATAGTTCTCTCTTCTTCCCTGTACTTGTGCCGAAACCCCATTCTCTTAATACCCTTTTTGTTTCTCTGTTACATATCCTTTCCTATTTGGTCAAGCTATAGCCGAACCTTTGTTTTCTTCTCATTTTTGTTTCTCCTCGTTTTATTCTCTTCTCTATTCCTCCTTCTTTAGCCGAAACTCATTGAAACCACCCCCTTGCCGAATCACTTCTTCTTCTTTACTCAATCTCTTAAACCTCACAACCGAAACCCTCTTCTCTTCTCCCTCTTTTCTCTTCTTTATCCATACCTTGTGTTATCTGAATCTACCAAGGCCATTAGATATCCATTTTCTTCTTTAGCCGAAACTACCGTTGCCTTTCTTCTTTTCTTCAAACTCTTACTTTGTTCCTATATTTCCTTTGGCTGAATCTCTCTTGAGTACTCATCTCTTTTCTTTCGTTCTTTGATCAGCAAATTGCCACCACCTTGTTTCACAACTTATCAATCTGATTCTCTTTGATCGTGGTAAGTGTTTCCTTTTCGTTTTAAATCTCCTTTCTCTTCTTTCTGATACCGAAGGCATTAATCTTGTCTTTTAATTCTTGGCCAATTGAAGGAGGGGCTTGTCTTCGCATTCTTTCGGCATCTAATCTTTGATTGAAGGGTGTTAAGGAATACTCGGTTTTAGTCGATTTAAGCATTCAATCAGTACTTTGATCCAAGTCATTGAATCTCCGGGATTTGTCGATCTAGGTAAGGGATCTTTGCATTTTGTTTATATTCATATTTGTTTCCTATTCAACTACTTTAATCCGGTCTATTGACCAAGATCTTTTCATGGACCCAAGCGTTAGCCAAGCGAAGGAAGGGGCTAAACCCATAGCCCCAGCCCCAAAGTTCAAGAAGCGCGCGGTGTCTGCTGCTCGAGATTGGCCACAGGGTTGTGGGCCAGCTTCTGAGCAGAATAGTAGACAGATAGCATAGTGCCTATTAGCGATAGTGTCGACTTAGAGAGCGTTGTGTTACGTATTATCAGGTGTGTAACTCTCACAGACTTCGTATTTTAATTATGTTTTTAACTCTGTTGGCCAAAAGCCGAAGTGATGGTATGGATCACTGAGATACCCTTGTGGGGGTAAGATCGAGAGCTCCAGGTAAGTTCCACTATGTTCTGCTATTAAAGAATGTATGTGTGAGTGAAATGACAGTTTGTTATACATTGAAAGAATGATCATACCATATTAATTAATTGTCAAACATGAACATGAAATTGGGGGTATGAGGTGAAGAGGGAGGAAACATGATCTCTTTTAGACTGTCACCAATGGTTTGGTACCACAAGTGGGTTGGCCACACATACTATATTTTGTGACTAAGTTTTAGTGGTTTGGTACCACATATATTATTTCTATGACTCGTCTCAGTGGTTTGGTACCACAGTAGGTTGGCCCCACATATATTCATTAGGGATTGTCACCAGTGGTTTGGTACCACATATATATTATTTCTGTGACTCGTCCCACTGGTTTGGTACCACAGTGGGTTGGCCCCACATATATTCATTAGGGATTGTCACCAGTGGTTTGGTAACACAAGTGGGTTGGCCCCACGTATTATGATTTGTGACTTTTGTCACCAGTGGTTAGGTACCACCAGTGGCTAGGTGCCACAGATATTGGGTAGATTTAGGAGATATGGTGGATGGACATAATAGGTTGGTTGGGTTGCATTACATCCATACATAATAAATGAATTTGTGTGAGAGCCAAAAACTCATTTGGACGGGGATTTACACACTGAGTCTCGGTGACTCACCCCCTCCGTTAAATTTTACAGGAAATCCATAGACCGCGGATATGGAGCCGAGGTGGACTCTAGGTGGCCATGCATAATGTTTTAAGTAATTTCATCTTTAATATTTATTTTGGATTATTACGATTTTAATTTAGATTTTGGGTATTGTAATAAGGCCATCTAAACGTTAATTTGGTTTTTGTTATTAATTTCAAATGTTATGGCATGCCTAATAAATTATCTAAGTGGGTGTTTTTCAAAACTTAAAGAAACTTTGAATTTAAGATTTTGTAATTTGGTTAATTAAGATCGGGTTTTAGTAACAAATTAACTCAAATTTTCAACCTAAGACACAACATTGTTTTCAATTGATCGCTCAATAAGCTTTACTTAAAATTCGACTTTGGATTTCAAAACCTGAACTGTGCTATAGCTTAAGTTAAGCAATTGTTTGTTTTTTAAAAAAAAATTCACCAAAGGCGAGTTAATATGCAAAATTTTTCTCAACTCATGATTTTTAACTCGGATTTTAAAATTGTCTTCCTTGTAACATGCCAGATTCGGTCGTTGCGTTTTGACTGGGTTTGGGGTGTTACACACGGCCTAGACACACGCCCGTGTGCCTACTCGTGTGGACAAGAACAAGGCTATTTGCCAAGCTCTTTCATCACCCTAACTCACTCAAGCATAATTCACCCTCTACCATCAATTCATTCATGCATATTCATACCCAAACAACCTAATCATATACTCTACACACTTATGAATAACCTTTCATTCCATTGATTGATAGTTGATCGCTGAAATCAGAGTTTTAAAATTTATAATGAATGTGATCGAACCTGGAAACTAACTCTGACAACGATTAAAGGCAAGTGTACCTATCGAACAGTAGTATAGCTTAGGCAAGACTGGATATCGAACCCAAAGGAACCAAAAGTATTAATACTAACTTTCTTTTTATTATTTAGCCTTAAAAATAAAGTGACGTTTGTTTTAATCTAAATTTGACAACGACTAAGCTAAGGATAAAGACAAAAAGAACGAATTAGGGAATAACTTGGAAAAAGACTCAATTGATCACGATGATACGTTCAAAAAGAATCCACCTAGACTTCACTTGTTATCTAACCTTGAATTATATGATTTATTAACTTAGCTTGATCCGTAGGACTCTCTAACCTATGCTAAACCCTCTCTTGAGGCGAATAACGTCTAACCCTAGGTTAAATAGTGGAACTCTCATTCTCTTATAATAACCCCATAGAATAGCAGTAAATCGATCTATGGATTCCCATATTAGGTTTCACCCTAATCCAGCAAAATCTCGTAACCGTATCTCTAAGCGTTCGATCAATTCTGCTTAATTACGCTAGATCTACTCTTAAGCAGGGTCTATTCCTCCTCGACCTAAGCACATCAAATTTGGATTAAGCATGCATAATTGAGAACAAACTAAGTATTTATCATAAAATTCATAAATCAAATAACAAGATTCATCTAGGTTTCATCCCCTTCAGGTATCTGAGGGGTTTAGTTCATAACTAAGAAAGAAAACATCTCAAGAGAAAAGATAAAACAAAACATAAGAAATTCCTAAAACTCCCTGAAGGAATTGAAGGTGAATTCCGCCATCTTGAGTATAATTCTGGCTTCGTGGGATGGATCAACTGGTTATCTTCAAGCGATTCCCACAATTCTGACCTTTCTGGCTTAGCTCTTTGGCCTAGCTCGCCTCCGGTTTTGGCTTCTGCCGAACTCCCCTTTCAAGTTGTCCCCTTGGGTGTTTATATAGGCTTTGAGATGCCTTACGTGGTCCCTAAGTATCCTAATTTAAGTAGAATTCCTACTAGGGTGTTTGAATAGGCTTTGGAATGTGTTTCTTTGCCTCCAAGTATCCTTTCCTGAATGAAATTGCTCTTTCCAGCGACAGGGACACGGCCATGGCACACGCCGTGTGAATCGTTGTCAGGCCGTGCTCAGACTTCTTTAATGAGGCACGGCCATGTGGTCTTTGGGCCAGGCCGTGTCAATTTCTCTCTTGGCCCAATTTGGTCCATTTTAAGCTCGTTTATCGTTCTTTTCATCATCGGGTGCTATCTTGAGTATAAAATATGAAAAGAAAGGATTAAGAGCACCTTTTTACATAAATCAAAGGATAAATCATCCAAAAGTATGCTAAATGTGGGATTAAAATTTGTTACTTTTACGGTTTATTAAATACCCCCACACTTAAGCTTTTGCTTGTCCTCAAGCAAAATTCTCAATTTACAATTAAAACGAACTTCCTTGATTCATAATATTCATCTATAATGTTTCATCATAATTCAGAGATAATTCATACATGGATAATTCAATGCAAAGAGTCCTAAAGTTTCAAACAATCAAAGTCATACATTTGTAGTACGAAAATATAGGTGTTTCCCTTTATCTAAATAATTACCTTTGGTTCAAAATCGATAAGGATTGATATCCTCACAAAAGATCCACTCAAATCACTCTTTAAGTGTTTAAGGTTCAGAAAAAACGCTCATAAGTCAAACCTAAAAAGTTAATCCCATAGGCTTGCCTAAAAATCAAATCTCCACCACTGTAAAATGAGAAGATAAATAGATCAAAAGGTCTTTGTTAGGGTTGTAACGGGGCTAGGGTTAAAGGTAAGGATAAAGGCTGAATTAAAAGGTTAGTATCGAGATTGAATTGACAAGTACCTTCCTAACAATTACCGAAATAATAATTACATCAACTGAGAAGAAATGATCCTACTAACACGAGCTTTCCTTTTGGAGAATAAACTCTTAATTGTATAAGCTCACTTTACTAATACTGAATGTACTTCGAGTTTTTTTTTTTGAAAACAAACTAATTAATACAAGATAAATTTAACTTCCAGAATAATAACTTAGGTAACTAATCAAATCAAACCTCGATTAAGGGTAGTCAAAAGAAAGGGTGATAACAAATACGAATGGGCTTTGGGTTAATATTAGTAAGTGAGTCAATAAAAAGGGTTTGTTAGGATCAACGGGATTCAATAGGGATTAATTATAAAGGTAGGCTTATTTAGTGGAGTTTAGTGGGTTAACACCTAGGTGCCTTTATCATCTCTGTATATCAAATCATAACTGTGGTCTCAACATGTATAAACGAGGCAAGTTCTAGAATAACAGTTCATAGTTGACACACTCATAATCAATAAAGTGAGCACGAAAGAGAATATATGCTCTATAAGGTTCAAAATCTCACAAAATTTATGGGTGTTTTTGATGTCAACCTCGTAAATTTCAAACTTCAAGGTAACATTCAGATTCAAGTAGACATCCTAAAAAAAATTAATTCTAAAAATACACTTATCATGCTTGATTCTCTAGTATCCTTTAAATTTAATCCAAAACATATCAATAAAAATCATAAATCAGGAAAATTTCATTCTAATCGTAGTATGAGAAACTTTACTTTTAAACAAGGCATAATTCAGGGATTTTCAAATAATACTGTACTTAACCCCCCCACACTTAAGTTGTACATTACCCTCAATGTACAAAGATATCAAACAATCATAAAATCATAAGATGGGGAGAGAAGTGAAACTTCTTGAATTTTGGATGAAGTCAATGAAAAGAATCCGGATAGGATTGGAGGTGAACGTGGGGAAGCGTCTTGAACCGTTTGAAATTGAATCCTCGAAGTAGCCGGTCTGATTTTATTGTATCCTAAGCTAAATTTAAATATCATAAAGAATAAGAAGAAGAAAGAAATAATAATAATAATAATAATAATAAATAATAGAAAATAAAAGACAACTAGAAAAAGGGAGAATGAGGTTTAAATAGAGATGTAACCCGTGTTTTGGGATTTTGAATTTTAGGCGAATTCAGGGTGTTCGGGCACGGCCGTGGGTGTAGTGGCACGCCCGTGTATGTCTTCACACGGTCATTTAATATGGACGTGCTTCTCCCGTGTTCAATAAGTTAGAATGTTGGCACGGTTGGAAGGCACGGTCGTGTTTAGCCCCTGCTTAACAAGTCAGTAACCTTGCACGAGGCGTTGGCACGGGTGTGGACTATTATCGTTACCCGTGTTGGGAAAAGAAATTTTTTCTATGTCGTGCATGGCTACTGGCACACCTATGGTTCATCCCTTGGCTTCCACACGGCTACGGGCACGCCCGTGTGGAGGGCCGTGTGGCCTAGAAATCTGCTCTTTGTTTAGGTTATGGTTAGGTGATAAAAACAAAAAGAAAATAAAAAAATAAAAAAATAAAAAAATAAAAAATGTAAAAATGTGGTTAGTGCTCGAGTTGCCTCCCGAGAAGCACTCGTTTATAGTCTTAAGCTAGACTTTACCTCTCATTCGTATGGTCATGGTGGTTTGAGGAGGTGAAAATCCTTTCTCATGCGATCACTTCGATTCTGGATATATAGTTTAAGTCGAGTAATGTTTATCTCAAAAGTGTTGAATTTAGGATTGCTTACCTCGACTGTGCCGTATAGAAAGACATTGAGTACCTCAAAAGTGATTTCTTCGTTTGCCTTGAGGTCTGAATTGGTGATTCGAGGGTCTTCCTTATTCAACAATACCTGATCCTCTATTTTGATGTGATTTGTTGTTCCTATCAGCTTGTCTGTAGTCTCCTTCAGTTTCTCTTTGTGCGGCTCCTGTTCCTCTCTGATTTGGATTTCCTTCTCTTTTAGTTTGTCAACCCTAAAGTTTTGTTCCTTATGTGTTTCTTCATTGTTGGCACGAGGTCTAAGATCTAGCACAGCTAAGTGATTTCGTAATGCTTCCTGTAAAGAAGGTTGAACCAAATGATTATCAATAGAATTAACGTTCGTACCTTTATTACTCGATGTCCTAGCTGAGTCAAGAGCTTGAAGAGTGATTGTTTCGTTGTCTACACGAAGTCTGAGTTCACCAAATTCTTTCTCTGTGTGGTTTTTCTTTATTGCATCAGGATATGGCACACGAAGTTGGTATTCTTTATCACTTGATATTCTGGCCAAGTCAATAGCCTAAAGAGTGACTATCTCGTCGCCTACATGAAATATGAGTTCACCTGCATAGATATCAATTTTAGCTCTGGCAGTTGTTAAAAAGGGTCTTCCTAAAATTAAAGGAATATTATTGTCCTTATCCATGTCTAAAACGACAAAGTCTACTGGGAATATGAATATATCAATTTTGATTAGAACATTTTCTATTATACCCCTAGGAATTCTGATAGTTTTACCACTTATACGCTCATCCTAGTTTGTTTGGGTTTCCCTAGACCTAGTTGTTTAAACAGTTTATAACGCATAACATTTATGCTTGCCCCTTAATCAGCTAACGCATTTTCTATAGATAAACTACCAATTATGCATGGAATTGTAAAACTCCTTGAATCTTTTAATTTCTGTGGTAGTCTATTATGTAGAATTGCCGAGCACTTTGCATTGAGTTCCACATGTGATTCCTCGTCTATCCTTTGATTTTTCGTTAACAGCTCCCCTAAAAATTTTCTAGAGTCTGGCATCTGCGAAAGAGCTTCAAGAAGAGGTAAGTTGATAGGTAATTTCTTTAAAAGTTTAAGAAACTTACCGAACTGTTCCTCTGTATCGTGTCTCTTTAATGCTTCGGGGTAAGGAATGAGACGTTGGTATTCTTTGATTACTGGTTTTGGCTTTTCTTGTGTCACCTCCACTTTACCTTCTTCTACCTCGTTTTCTTGTTTTGAGATGGGTTCGTCTAACCTTTTACTATCATGAGCTGTGATGGCTTGGATTTGCTCCTTTGGGTTAATCTCCGTGTTACTTGGTGGACGTCCTTGCGGTTGTTTGGACATTAACTTTGCAAGTTGTTCAACTGCCTTAGTGGCTTCCCTTACTGACTTAGTAACTTCCTCTAATCGGTTCTTGTTCTCTTCAACTGGTGTTTGTTGACTTTTAAATGATTTCTCAGTGTCTTGGAGAGGGGTATCTGTGGTTTCCATGAATTTTGTCAGCATCTCTTCAATGTTCGACTCCTCTTCTTGTTGGTGAGGTGGTTGTTGAAAATCTTGATAAAGTTTCTGTCTTTGGCTACTTTGATCATTCCACGAGAAATTGGGATGGTACCTCCAACCTGCATTATAAGTGTTATTATAAAAATTATTTTGAGGTCTAGACTAGTTACACATATAGTGTACTTGTTCGTTCTCCATGCCATATCCGTAGGGTGGGTACTCAGGATTCGCCACGCCTCCTGGATTTGATTCATATTGCATTACTGGGTGTACCTGCGAGAGATTACACAAACCATCGATCTTTTTATTCATCATCTCTAGCTGGGTAGATAACCTGGTGAACACGTCGAGGTCGAAGGCACTGGCTGCTTTAGTAGGAATTGTCCTCATGACTTGCCACCGATAATTATTCAGTGCCATCTTCTCTATAGACTAAAATTATCTGCCAAAAGAAAAATAGAGGAAAAATTAGCAAAGTAAAAATAAAAATAAAAAATAATAATGAAAATAAATTGCAAAAAAAAATGGCTAAAGTAATAAAAATAGAGCGTTCTTACTATTTTAGTTCCCCGACAATGGCGCCAAAAACTTGATCGCTGAAATTAGAGTTTTAAAATTTATAATGAATGTGATCGAACCTGGAAACTAACTCTGACAACGATTAAACGCAAGTGTACCTATCGAACAGTAGTACAACTTAGGCAAGACCGGATATCAAACCTAAAGGAACCAAAAGTATTAAATACTAACTTTCTTTTTATTATTTAGCCTTAAAAATAAAGTGACGTTTGTTTTAATCTAAATTTGACAACGACTAAGCTAAGGATAAAGACAAAAAGAACGAATTGGGGAATGACATAAAAAAAGACTTAGTTGATCATGATGATACGTTTAGGAAGAATCCACCTAGACTTCACTTGTTATCTAACCTTGAATTATATGATTTATTTACTTAGCTTGATCCGTAGGACTCCCTAACCTATGCTGAACCCTCTCTCGAGGCGAATAACGTCTAACCCTAGGTTAATTAGTGGAACTCTCGTTTTCTTTAATAACCCCCTAGAATAGCAGTAAATCGATCTATGGATTCCCATATTAGGTTTCACCTTAATCCGGGAAAATCTCGTAACCCTATCTCTAGGCGTTCGATCAACTCCGCTTAATTACGCTAGATCTACTTTTAAGCAAGGCCTGTTCCTCCTCGACCTAAACACATCATATTTGGATTAAGCATGAATAATTAAGAACAAGCTAAATATTTATCATAAAATTCATAAATCAAAAAACAAGATTCATCTAGATTTCATCTTCTTCAGGTATCTGAAGGGTTTAGTTCATAACTAAGAAAGAAAACATCTCAAGAGAAAAGATAAAACAAAACATAAGAAATTCCTAAAACTCCCTGAAGGAATTGAAGGTGAATTCCGCCGTCTTGAGTATAATTTCGGCTTCTTAGGATGGATCAACTGGCTATCTTCATGTGATTCCCACAATTCTGACCTTTCTGGCTTGGCTCCTTGGCCTAGCTCGCCTCCGATTTTGGCTTCTGCCGAACTCCCCTTTCAAGTTGCCCCCTTGGGTGCTTATATAAGCTTTGAGATGCCTTACTTGGTCCCTAAGTATCCTAATTTAAGTAGAATTCCTATTAGAATGTTTGAATAGGCTTTGGAATGTGTTTCTTTGCCTCCAAGTATCCTTTCCCGAATGAAATTGCTCTTTCCAGCGACAGGGACACGGCCATGGCACACGCCCGTGTGAATCGTGGTCAGGCCGTGCTCGAACTTCTTTAATGAGGCACAGTCGTGTGGTCTTTAGGCCAGGCCGTGTCGATTTCTCTCTCGGCCCAATTTGGTCCATTTTAAGCCCGTTTCTCGTTCTTTTCATCCTTGGGTGCTATCCTGAGTATAAAATATGAAAAGAAAGGATTAAGAGCACCTTTTTACATAAATCAAAGGATAAATCGTCTAAAAGTATGCTAAATGTGGGATTAAAATCTGTTACTTTTACGGTTTATCATTAGGAAAAAGCCGTTCTCTATGGCAATATAAAATATTTCATCTATAAAGAGCCAACATATTTGGCCAAAATAACAAAACAATATACCTTGTCTAGCTCCTATACATGCCATTGCCATACTCAAAATGCTAGTTCTAAATATACCGAGATGAGCTGATAGTGTAGGTGATCTTCTAATTATCTCCATATCCCAACTCGACTCTTTGTCGCTATAAAACAAGGGAAAAGCAAAGGGCTAAGCTTTAAGCTTAGTAAGTTTACATGTAAACAATAAACATCATAACATGTGCTAATCAATAAATAGCATTTCACAATCCAAGATCATGCTTACTCATTCGTCTCTTACCACAATCCAACCATATCACAACCAAATGCTCTTATTTTTTAACATACATCCCTGCACTTGATCACCACATGATCACATGAAACAACACATCGCAATTACACAATAAACCATTCTTATTAATACCAAACACTCGGTGGTATTGCACTTAGCCCACCATTTATTATTAATAGGGTGGTATTGCACATAGCCCACCAACAAGAATATTTGCGCTGGTATCGCACTTAGCCCACCAATGAATAATACTAACAATGGTATCACACACAGCCCATCATGAATAAGTGATCAGGTGGTATCGCACATAGCCCACCAAAAAAATAGTTAAGGTGATATCGTACATAGCCCACTATTTATTTACTACAGATAATTTTCCATACCTACATATTTCTTTCAACGTTCATATGGAGTTTATTCACTTTCTACCAAATTTCCATCCATTTAAATCGTAAGTGTTCTCAATCATACAATGCACCAATAAGCAATTACATTTGTATTTAAGATGCATCGTTTACACATAAACTTACCTCGGTGCAAAACGCGCTAATCAACGGTCTATTCCGTAACCTTGCCTTTTCCTCGGTCAAGGTTGATTCCACACTCTTCTTGGCCTATAACAAAAAAATTCACTCATTCAATCATTTTATAATCATAATACATCATAATCTTTACTTAGGCAAAAATGACCGTTTTGCCCTTGTACTATGGCAAAATTACGATTTTGTCCCTAGGTTCGTAAATCATTTTTCATCATATTTTCTCATTAAACAAGCTAGCTGAACATTTATTACTCTTACAACTACTCATAATTCCAATTATTTCATGCATTTATTACACATTTTCAATATTTGCATTCAAGTCCTATTTAGGTGTTTTCATGCTAACACCTTTCACAAAAGTTGTTCCTTATCACCCTAACATTCATTTTCCTCCATAAAAACTCAGCAACCAACATGAAAACTCTCATGGCAAGTCCCTAAACTTTCAACCATCTAGCAAATTAGTCCCCTCATTAGCTAGCTTAAGCTTTGGGACTCTAAAAGTACAAAAATTATCAAATAAAACCAACAAAATCACTTACTTGTAGAGAAGATAAGTTGCTGAAAATTTCAAGCTTTTCAAAACCTCTTGTTATAAATTTTGGTGGGAGAGGAAATATGAATAGTGAAAGATGATAGCTTCTTTTATTCATCTTATTTTATTCATTTTTTGTCACCTAATTTCACCAAATGTTGACAAAAAATAACTGTTCTTGTCTCCCTTGTTTACATGGCCGGCCAACACACTTATAATGGCCTTATTGCACTTTAAAGACCTCCAATTTCATATTATATGGCTATTAGACACCTCTACTTTGTATAATGGAACATTCGCACTTTATGCGATTTAGTCCTTTTTCACAATTAAGCATTCAATCGTTAAAATTAAAGCACCAAAATTTTCATGCATTATTATAAACATGTTACAACACATAAAATAATATCAAAATAATTTTCCTCAAACTCGGATTAGTGGTCCCAAGACCACTGTTCCGACTAGCCCCAAAATAGGGCTGTTACAGAGAAAATCCACAATGTGTTTCATGTGTCAATGTTGCATCGATATCAGTCGGATCCCTCACATGTGAATTCCCCGTTAGAGATTGAGATTCAACCTGATATGACATACACCGAAGAACCGATCAAAATTCTAGCTCTAGAGATTAAAGAGTTGAGAAATAAACGAACAGCTTTGGTGAAGGTTTTGTGGCAACAACACGGTGTTGAAGAAGCCACGTGGGAACCCGAGGAAGCTATGAGAAAATAGTACCCTAACCTATTCACTAGCAAGATTTTTGGGGACGAAAACCCTAAGGGGGAAGAGTTGTAATAGTCTGTTTTTGGTCAAATCGGAATAATGGTTTTGGGACCACAAATCTAAAGTTGAAATATTTATTTTATTAATATTTTAATGTTTACAACATGATAGCATGTATGTGTGAAAATTTCATGAAGAAATCTTATCGTTTGAGAGGTCAATTTGATAGAAAGGACTGAATCGTGTACAGTGTAAAAGTTGTGTTCTAATAGCTAAAGGTGTCTAATGGCTATGGTTTATTAAAGTGAAGGTCCTTATGTTGTAATTATACCATCATAATGGTGGGTGGACAAATATGGGCTTATAATAAGTGTTTTAAGTGATTAATATTAAAGGTTAATATGGTAATTGATAATTAAAATGATAATTAAAATAAAACAAAACAATTTCTTCATCGTTAATCTCTTCTAGACGAGTTTAACAAGAAGAAAAAAAACATTCATGGAGGCTACTTAGGGTTCAACAATTGCATGATTAATTTGGTAAGTGATATTGATTCGATTTTTAATGATTTATATATTTTTGTGATCGTTGCTTCTTATTCTAGCTAGCCTGTACCCTAGATTTCCAAACTGTTAAAGATTTATCATGTTGCCATTATTGAATGCTTGAGTAATTTGATGATTTATGATAGATTTGGAAGGTTTAATGTTAGATTAATAGCTTTTGTAAAGTGATTTTTAACAAAAATGTCAAAAATGGATTAAATTGAGAAAATGTGAAATGTGGTGGTTAAAAGTGTGAATAAATGAAAATTATGGGCTGCTAGGGGAATTATGGTAATTCCGCTAGCATGGGTTTCTTGTGAATTTCATTAATTTGTGATTTTTTGAAATAAGGACTAAATTACAAAAAATGTGAAAGTTTAGGGGAAAATGTGTAAAATAGCTCTAAAGTATGGTTTGGACTAAATTGAATGAATAATTGATTAAATAAGTTAATTTTGAATATATTTAGATCAAGAAAAATGAAATTTGGACCTAGATCGATGGAAGAACAAGGTTTCAGATTAATTGATCTGCGTTATCGTTTTTACGTTCGAGGTAAGTTTTTATGTAATAAGCATTGTTATAATTATGCTTTAAATGCTTTGATATTGCATAAAATTTTTATATGTGATTATAGTCATGTTTGACAACAATTTCAGATATTATATATATGTGGTACTTAGTGTGCGATTTGAGATAGCTTCGGCTATATATAGCCCTTGGTGTGTGATTCGAGATAGCTTCAGGTATATATGGCATTTGGTGTGCGATTCGGAATAGCTTTGGCTATGTAAGGCACTTAGTGTGTGAGATTATAATAGCTTCAGCTACGTATTGGCAATTAGTGTGCAAAATATCGAGTATTTGACAGTATGACGAAAAGGTATGAGTTCGTTACGAATTTGTATAGGTATGTACATATAAAGTATGAGATTCAAATAGAAGAAGTTATGAAATGGTGTACAAGCATATGAGTAACTATGAGTAAGGTTTGTTTGTTATCATGAATTATATGTTAACTAGTTCAAATTGGTGAATTGTGTACTACAAATTGCTGATTTTTACTTCATACGAGCTTACTAAGCCTTATAGCTTACTTTGTTTATTTTCTCGTGTTTTATAGTGAATTCAAAGCTAGTGTAACACCCCTCACCCATATTCAACACCGGAATAGGGTTACAAAGCATTACCGAACTTACAATACAAATAAACATACTTTTCTCATACATTCAATCATTGCATACAATCACCATTCAAATTCAATCAATTTATCACTTATACGAGCCTATGAGGCCCTAAACATGCTTTGATAGGGTTCAAGACTAAACCAATAACTTATAAAACTTTCACAAAACTTTGAAAATTTTTCTCAAAACAGGGGACACATGCCCGTGTCACAGGCCGTGTAAACATTCTAAAAGGGATCACATGGCCGTGTCCCAGCCCGTGTCCTACCCCGGGTACCAAGAAGTGAGGTTACTGACTTAGGTCACATAGCCAACCACACACCCGTGTGCCCTTCAAAGTAGCCACACATGCCTTTGTGTTAGGACGTGTGCTAGGCCCTATCAAACCTGTAGGGTATACTAACTTATGCAACACGGCCAAGTCACATGCCCATGTGCTAGGCCGTGTGCCAATTAGGGGTATACTGACTTGTGCCACACGGCCGATAACACACCCGTGTATGAGACCGTGTGGAGCATACTACTTCATTTGAATTTCAACATCAGGGGACACACGACCGTGTAACATGACCGTGTGTCACACACAGCTAAGACACACGCCCGTGTCTCTGCCTGGTGGACAAAAATAGGCTATTTACCAAGCCATTTTGCCACCATTTTGCACATACCTACACAAGCTCAAATGGTACCATTTTAAGACACAAATATGCAGCCAAAAGTCATGAATCAATACACAATCATACTATATCTATTTCAACCATTCTAATACTCAATTCAATACCATTTATCAATTCAACCTCATTCACTCAATATTGGTCAATTACCAAACTTAAAGCAAAGCCATTTACATATATTTAAACATTAACAAATTCATCATCACAAGCCAACTTAAATGGCCCAAATACATATTCAAAAATCATATCAAAATGACTCAATCCTATGCTTATCAAACCTTACATAATTATCAGGCCAAATCTCATGGCTAAATACATATCAAGCACATATGCATCAATCACCAAAATTACTTATACTCAACAAATAACCACAAAACTTATACATGCCATATAACCAATATCACAAAGCTTATAAGTACCAAACCATAGTTGGATAGTGTGATATGATCTCCAATGACTTCCAAACTGAGCGAGCCTCTGAATCACAATAAACATAGAAAAGATACAAAGTAAGCTATAAAGCTTAGTAAGCTCGTATGATAATAACTCATCTCATCAAATAAACACATTTTATGCCATTATAAATACTATAATATAACTTGTATAATTCCACCTTTATGTCATGCATCCGTTCACATAGTTATCCAAGAATTTCATAGGTTTATTCATTTCAATGCTTATATGGTTTGAATTCTTTTTATCAATTCATTCACATTTATAGAAGCATAAGCAAATAGAAATAAACTATATACAATTCAATAGCCATCACATTTATATATATTCAATTGAACCATATGAATTCTCATAATTTTCCACTTACTCATCATATGAAATTCACTTTTAACACTTACTTGTCGATTTCTATCACGAGTACCTTGACTGAGTCGTGCCATCACTTGTAACCACGTTTCATCAACATTTCCCGTTGAACCATTTGGAATACTAAAGGATACTCGGGAATCTCGTACACACAGTATCGAACCAATGCCATATCCCAGATATGGTCTTACATATAATCTCGTATCGATGCAATAGACCAGCTATGGTCTTACACGAAGTATCATATCGATGCTATATCCCAGATATGGTCTTACATGTAATCTCAGTAACCCTAATATCATGACATTTGTATTCTATCTTTTCCTAGGGTTCAACCAGGACTTTCATTTGTATTGAATCTCATCGATCATTTCGTAGTAATGTACTCAATAGCATTCACATTTCATTTCAATAATATAGCATTTACCACAATTATATCACTTAAGCATTTATACATATATAATTTAATGCTTATTAAACATACAAACTTACCTCGTTCATCAGAATAACAAATTAGGTCAACTAATCCGATACTTTGTTTTCCCCGCTCTAGATCCAAATCTTTTTTATCTCAATCTATATAATTTCAAAATCTACTTATTTAATCATCATTTCATTCAATTTAAAACAATTTACACATTTTCCATCACCAACTAAAAAAATACTCATGCATTCAACAATGGCAACATGATAAATCTTTAATAGTTTCGAAATCTAGGGTACGAGCTAGCTAGAATACGAAGCAACGATCACAAAAACATAGAAATCATTAAAAACCAAGTCAAAATCACTCACCAATTTAAACTTAAAGTTACCAAATACTTTAACCCTAAAATGGTTTCTCCTATCATCAATTTCGGCAATTTGGGAGAAAGATGGATAAATTTTTTTATTTTGTTTGTTTCAATTAACCTTTATTAACTAATTACAAATTTAACCTTAATGATATTTATTAATTACACCAAATTCCATGCCACTATCATCCACTAACTCTCAAATGGGTTAATTACCACTTAAGGACCCTTATTTTAAGGTTCTACAGCTATTAAACACCTTTAGGTAATGGAACAGAACCTTTACACTTTACTCAATTTAGTCCTTTTTATCAAATTAAGCATTTAAACAGTAAATTTCTTTACGAAACTTTCACGTAATTAATCTATCATGTTATAGACCTTATTAAAATAATAAAATAAATATTTTGACTTTGGATTTGTTGTTCCAAAACTATCGTTCCTATTTGACCCAAAAATGGGTTGTTACAACTCTCCTCCTCTTAGAGATTTTCATCCAGAAAATCTTATTAGAGAATAAATTAGAGATTTGCTTTCTTATAACATTATCAATTTCTCACATAGCTTCAGATTTCTCAACTCTTTAATCTCACAAGCTAAGATTCTAATCTGTCCTTCGTTATACTCCATATCAAGCTGAATTTCAACTTCTAAAAGAGATATTATAAACTAAGGGTCTTATCTGAATCATCGCATCATAGATATAAGATACACATTATGGATCTTCTCAAGTTCGACAATAATATAAGTTGAATAAGCCACCGCTTTATTTTCTCAATAATCTCATACGGTCCGATTTAATCACTTAACTCAACTTCTCTTTAAAGCTAATTCGAGAAATTCTATTCTCACAATAATACTTTCACAAACACTCAGTTCAGTAACTAAAATTCAATGATTTACGTATCAAGTCTGCATATGTTTTCTCATTAATCAAATCGCTTTCTAACTGTTATGAATTACTTTCACTTTTCTTCAATTTCTCTGTTGAAATCAATCCCATGAATCTTTTTCTCACAAAGCTCAATCCAATAACAACGGAGTTCGGTAATTACAATCATACAATACTTCATACAATGCCATCTTTATACTCATATGATAACTATTAACATGCTAAAACTTAACCAACAGTAATTGTCTTTCTTAATTGCTTTCACATTCTAAAATACAATAACAAATTGTATTTTTGAGAATCTAAATCACTTTCTCATATTATCCATCAGTTGGAGAATGAAATGCGGTGTTACAATGCAACCTCATACCCAAAGTTTACAGTAGCTTTCTTTAGAAACACAATACAAACCTCGGATCTTTATCTGAAATAATGGAGACCGGCACTCTGTAAAAACTGACAATTTTAGAAATGTATAACTTAGCTAGTCTATCAAGAGAGAAATTATACGTACTGAGATAAAATATACAGACTTCTTCAACAATCAATAATAATTCAGGTAACATCTTCCTTTTACAAAATCCAACAAAATTCTATTTCATCTCCACTCAGATAATAACATAGGATGTAATAGTCCCAAAGGTACTTGATAATCAGCTTTAACCTGTTGATAAATACGACATTTGGATACGAATCAGAAGTATCACGTTTCATACTCGTTCACCAGTAAAACTGTCTCAGATTATTTTACATTTAGTATTCCCCGAATGAACAGGAGCTAGATATAACAATTGTTGTATAATCTCTGGATTTCTCGGTACACGAACTTTGTCTCAAAACAACAAATAATCATCAATTCCAATCTAAAGATCTAAATCAGAAGTTAATTCATGTTGAACTCTTTTAACTTCCAATTCACTGATACATTTTTGAGCTTCCCAAAATCGTGGAATAAATGAAACACCCCAAACCCGGCCCACGAGCCTTAACTGGATCTGGTATGTTCCTCGATGTAAACCGATTCAAAATTCTTTTGTTACTTTGGAAAAATCCGTGTGTTTTGAAAGAAAGATCGTTTTTGGGTTGGGCTCGAGTTGAAGACAAATTTAGCTTATATTGAGATTTTAGGTGATAAAACGTTTAGAGTTTGTTTTAAAATAAATTTACTTAAAACCTTAATTAAATAAAAATTCGTAACATAATAGAATAGAACAAAACAATAGAATAGTTCAACTATGGCCTTATTACATCAAATAAATTCCAAAATTAAATTCAAAGTACTTAAAATAAAAAGTCCCAATAAAATATATTTCCTTGTTGAGCATGGCCACCCCTAAGCTTCTGCCGACCCGGTTCATCGCTGATCATCACCTGAAACATGTTCCCACAACGGGGTGAGTCAACAGACTCAATGTGTAACCACAACACTAAGTCCTAACAAATTCAAGCATACAAGTCATACATGTACATATAACATCTATATAATATGATGCAAACCCGAACCCAAACCTAGATGCCATCCGCTACACATCACCCGTACCAACCTGCACACCGTGGGGACTACTGAGTCAACCCTCCATCCGCTACACACCATCGCTGCGCGATCGGCTGCAGTCGACGTGCTCATCGCCCTTATAAATATTGTGACATAGCCACCAGATAATATTTTGTGTCATGAGACACCACATTCAGATAATTGTGACCGAAGTCACCACATTCAGATATCGTGACATAAGTCACCACATCACTTCCCCTTTCATAACATCCCATATGCCCCCTAAATCATTCATATCATGCAATTTCATGCCATAGGCCTTATTTCACATTCTTATCATTATTTACACATGTACCATAACAGATCTTATTATAATCCTAGTAGGAGTAGGAAAACATACCTGGATACTTTGTACCATATCATGGTACCTTAGCCGTAGCTTTCACATCATTATAACATTTATATTAAATGTAATGCTTTAAATTTATTAAGTCTTAGGGAAGGGTACATACCTGATTTTCTTAGCAAGTTTACTGAAATCCTGAATCCCGATCTATTGCTTTAAATCTTCAATTCCTATATTCAGTCAATCACTCAATGTTGAGCAAAAACCTATTTGGCTAAAAGATTAAATCCCGAAAGGTTTATCACAATCTAAATCTTACCTTGCTGTCGATTTGATTCCTAAATAAATCCCGAAACCACCACTTGACTATGAAGATGTCGACAGCCCTATACACATATGTTAGATCTGACCCATCATTAAAACACAATAAGATGGCCTATGGCCAAATATCACTTATGGCTTACCTTAGATCTGATATCCCGAGGCTCTCCTCCTTATAGTCGACTATAGACAAATTCTCGAAAAATCCTATGTAGTTTCGGCAACCAAGGATATTAATGAGATTAGTTTCTTAATCTTTCGGCTAAAAGAAAGAAAAAGATGATGACTATAGATTCTTACCCTTTATATTGAAATCGGCAACACCTTTCTTAAATCCATGGGGCTATTTGGCCATGGCCTAAATGTTGATCACTTGATTTTAGCTTCTTGGTGAACACTAGAGGATTTTGATTTTTCAAAGAAAGAAAAGGAATATATAAATCGAGGAAAATTCAGCAAGACTAGGATTCTCGCTGGCTTTGTGAAGAAATCAAAAGAAAAAGAAGAATAATGACAGAGAGAATTCGGCAGAGAGAAAAGGAGAAGGAATAATGATGAATGACCTTATTTTTCCTCCTTTTGCCGAAATTACTAAGCCTAGAGTCCCTTACTTGGCCATCACTCTCATATTCTTATCACTTCGTTTAAAATTAATAGAAATAATCCTTCAATTATCCACCATTTATCTCTAAAAATAAAAAGGATAAAAACTCCTAGAATTTAGCCTAAGTGCCGTCCTCCCTACTCCCTCTCATTGACGTCACAAGCCAAAATAAAAGCCTTAGAATTTTGCTTCCCACGCGACTCGAACACAAGTCCTTCCCCCTATCATGTGGCGTCATTTCCAGAGCCCTAAGTGGCACCTCCAGCCACTTTTCCAAGCCCAATTTCATGTCATATTTTCTTAAGGCCACCTTGCCTTAGTTCCTCTTATAAACTTTAAAATCGAGTAATTTCTAAAGTGCTCACCTATGCACTAAGGTTCACAGAACTGTAATGCACATTCACAACACACACAAGCATGTTATTTCATATAACTTAGTATTAATGCATAGGCTACAATCCAGGATATTACAGTTCTACCCTCCTTAAAATAATTTCGACCTCGAAATTACCTGACTAAAACAAGTGAGGGTATTGCTATCGCATTGCCTTTTCTGGCTCCCATGAAGCTTCCTCCGAGCCATGATTGCGCCATAACACTTTAACTAGAGGAACTGATTTCCTTCGTAGCACTTTCACATCTCACCCATAACACTTTAACTAGAGGAACCGATTTCTTCGTAGCACTTTCACATCTCGCTCCAAAATCAATCGGCTTCTTCCTCGTAGGACAAATCGCCTTAACTCCACCTATTCAATCTGGTACCACATGAGATGGATCCGATCGATAACAACGTAGCATGGACACATGGAATACATCGTGCATTTGCTTCAATTCTGAAGGCAACTCCAACTGGTATGCCACTGGTCCAACTCGCTTCAATACCCGATAAGGTCCTATAAACCTTGGACTTAACTTCCCTTTGCGACCAAATCTCATCACCTTCTTCCAAGGTGATACCTTAAGGAACACTTGATCTCCCACATCAAATTCTATCTCCTTTCGCTTAAGATCTGCATACTACTTTTGTCTATCAGAAGCTTCCTTCAACCGTGCCCGGATTATCTCAACCTTCTCTTCAGATTCTGCCACAATCTCTGGACCCAAAACTCGTCGTTCTCCCAACTCTGTCCAACACGTAGGAGTTTGACACTTCCGGCCATACAACGCTTCATACGGTGCATCCGAATACTGGCCTGATAGCTGTTGTTGTAGGCAAACTCTACTAAAAGGCAAGTATTCCTCCCAACTACCTCTGAAATCCATTACACAGCCCCTCAACATATCCTCCAACAGTTGGATTACCCGTTCGGACTGCCCATCCGACTGTGGATGAAAAGTCATGGTGAAGTCCAACTTAGTACCTAACGCCTGATGTAGGGCTTTCCAAAATCGAGAAGTAAACCTTGGGTCCCTATCCAAAATGATTGACACCGGCACTCCATGCAACCTTACAATTTTCGCCACATATAACTTTGCCAACCTCTGCAAAGAATAGTCGACTCTCACCGGGATAAAGTGCACGGACTTGGTCAAACGGTCCACTATTACCCATACCGAGTCTTTCTTAGTAGGCGTAAGGGGAAGCCCACTAACGAAGTCCATGGTAATTTTCTCCCACTTCCACTGCGGAATCATTATCGATTGAAGTAATCTTGACGGAACTTGGTGTTCAACCTTAACTTGTCGACACGCCAAACACTTGCCGACAAACTCAGAACTTCCTTCTTCGCACTGTGCCACCAAAACTGCTCCTCAAATCTCTGAACAACTTAGTGCCTCCAGGATGCATAGCATAAGGGCTACTATGCGATTCCTGAAGAATCCTCTGTCTTAGATCCTTGTCCTTATGCATACAGACCTTACCCTTGAAACACAACACTCCTTCGTTATTAATGCCATAATCCTTCAACTCTCCGCTCAGCACTGCCAGAGCTTAACACTTAGGTCCTCATCACCAAACTGTCCCTCTTTCACCTCATTCAACCACGCCGCTTTAACTTGCTGCGACTCCGCCAGAAACTTCCATCATCATACAAGCTCGGATAAAAGTGCGAACATCGCCCTTAGATTTGACACAACCTTCCGACTTAAGGCATCTGCTACCATATTCGCCTTGCCCGGGTGGTACTCTATAGAACAGTCCTAATCCTTTAACAACTCCACCCACCTTCGTTGTCTCAGGTTCAACTCCTTCTAAGTCAACAGATACTTAAGACTCTTGTGGTCCGTGTAGATCACCGACTTTTCTCCATAAAGGTAGTGCCTCCACACCTTAAGAGCAAAGACCACTGCCGCCAATTCCAAGTCATGAGTCGGGTAGTTAACTTCATGCGACCTTAACTGTCGAGACGCATACGCGACCATCTTACCGTTTTGCATCAATTCGCATCCTAATCCTGTGTGAGAAGCATCACAGTACACCACAAAATCCTTCCCTGCCTCAGGCTGAATCAAAACTGGAGCTTCAGTCAATACTTTCTTATGCTTCTCAAAGTTTTCCTGTTGCTTATCCGTCCACACAAAAGATACCTCCTTCCTTAACAACTTTGTCAAAGGTGCGGCTATTGACGAGAACCCTTCCACAAATCTTCTGTAGTATCCTGCCAATCCCAAGAAACTACGAATCTCCGCTACCGACTTAGGTGGTTTCCAATCCAACACTGCCTCAATCTTTCATGGATCCACCCTTATTCCTTCTGCGGATACCACATATCCTAAGAAAGCAACTTCCTTAAGCCAAAATTCACACTTGCTGAATTTGTCATAGAGCTTCTTCTCCCTTAGCACTTGTAACACCATCCGAAGATGTTCATCATGTTCCTCTTCAGACTTGGAGTACACTAGGATGTCGTCGATAAACACAACGATGAACCTATCCAAGTAGGGTTGAAAAACCCGATTCATCATGTCCATGAACGCGATTGAAGCATTCGTCAATCCAAACGGCATTACTACAAACTCATAGTGGCCGTACCTTGTCCTAAAAGCCGTCTTATGGATAGCTGCCTCCTTCACCTTCAACTGATGATATCCCGACCTTAAGTCAATCTTTGAAAATACCGCGGCCCCCTTAAGCTGATCGAACAAGTCATCTATCCTTGGCAAATGATACTTGTTCTTGATGGTCAGCTTATTCAACTGATGATAGTCTATGCACATACGCATAGTTCCATCCTTCTTCTTCACAAATAGGGCCGGTGCTTCCCATGGAGACACACTAGGTTGAATAAACCCACAATCTAACAACTCTTGTATATGAGCCTTGAGCTCAACCAACTCCTTTTGTGCCATTGCAGACGGGCAATTGACACAGGAGTCGCTCCCGATAGCAAGTCAATTCCAAACTCCACCTCCCTATCTGGGGGTATTCCTGGTAATTCCTCCGAAACACATCTCCAAAATCCCTTACGCTCTAACTCCACTAACACCTTCTTCCTTTCCATCTAACGCACTTACTTAAGGCTAAAAATGCCTTGCACCCTTTCCGAACCATCTTTTCAGCCTTTAGCACCGAAACTACATTAGACAAGTAGTTTCATCTTTCTCCTATCATAATGACCACCTCATCCTCCAGGGTTCTTAACTCCATTCGCTTAGCTACACAAATCCAACACAAACTGATGTTCCACTAGCCACCCATACCAAGTATGAGATCGAATTCTCTCAAGGAAGCTCCATCAAGTCGGCAGAAAATACTACGCCTTGAATTTCTAAAGGTACCCTTCAAATATCTTATTCACCACTACTGATTTGACCTAATGGGCTTACTACTACCATCTCCTATCAAAAGTTCAGAGGCTATGTCTAGAGTTTCCACTACTTTACATGCAACATAAGAATGGGTCGAGCCCACATCAATCAAAGCATAATAAGGCTTTCCAAATACAAGGAACGTACCGGTTATGATGTCCAGCGTGTCTCCATCCTCCCTCCGGTGAACCGCATAAACCAAACCCACCGCCTTGCCTCAAGATATTACCAAGACTCTCTCGCCCAGCCTTCCACGCCCCCTCCGCAAGCACCATTACCTCTACCATTCGCACCACGACTCACCGAGTCCGCTGGCCCACCTCTACCAGCCTGATTAACATTCTGAGCTGCTGGTCGATTCCCTTCTGGTTTCATAGGACAGTCCTTAATGGTATGATCCTTAGACCCACACTTGAAACATCCTCCTGTCTTCTTCCAACACTCTCCTAAGTGTTTCTTCCCACACTGATCACAAGTACGACATCGCTTCTCCCAGTAGTGTAGCCTGTCACCACGTGGCCCATCAACTCTAGGCCTCTTTTGAACATTCCCAGCTGATCTAGACGATCCAAAACCTCTTTTTGGCCTATTCCGATCCATATTCTGCTTTACAGAATCCTTAACCCCTTCAGCTACCTTAGCTTTCTCTACTAAGGCAGAAAACTCCCATTCCCGATGTAGAGCTATTAACAACCTCAGATCATCCCTTTAACCCGCCTCAACCGGACGCATCGCTCATCCTCCGTAGCTACTACTTCCTCGAGCATACCACCAACTCGTAAATTCAACTTCATATTCGCCACGGACTTGTTCCTTGAACCACCCTCTAAAAGCCTTCCTCTGCTCATCAAGATAGCGTGTACCAACATATTTCTTCCGATATGTCGCTCTAACATATTCCTGTGTCGATCCTCACCGCTGCACCATCCCAAATCGTTAACCACCATTGATACGCTTCATCGCAGTAGTAGTGCCACCATTCCTTTCAACTTCTCCTCATGGGTCAGATCGAGCTCATCCATAATGCGCTCGGTTGCCTCCAACCAATATTCACCGCATCGGGCGCTACACCGATACGCCACGGAATACCTCAGCTCCATTGGCTCAAGTCGCCGCCAGTACGCACTTTCGAGCTCCCGAATTTCCTCCCGCACCAGCCACCAATTCAAGAACTCGCAAAGACACCGCGACACAAAGATCGCCTCCCGTCTCGATCTTGTTGTTCAAAGACCAACACGGGTGGTGGTGGCAAAGCTGTACTCATTCTTCTCGATCCTTAACCCGATCTAACGGGTTCCGACACAGTCATTCTACCTCTACCGCATCCTTGTACGTTACGTCCACGTCCCCTAGAGCTTATGTCTACGTGCTCAGATTTAACTGATTAAGAAATTTTATGAATTAGTATTTTGTTTCACCGATTATTCGCGAAGAAATTTTATGAAAGAAGTTTAGAAGTAGTTCTTTCTGGCCGATCAAAGTTCAAGTCTTCTATCCTAATTCAGAGGAGCACATTCATTCAAGCATTCATTCACACACATTCTCTATTTCTCTATTTTTGTCTATTCCTACCCCAGGGGTATTTTCGTAATTTGTCCTACAAGGGTATTTTCGTAATTTTTTCAAAATAAGGTTCCTTGGTGATTTTGTCAATAAGGATATTTTGGTAATTTTACATTCTCGGGGTATTTTGGTAATTTTGGAATCCGGGGGTATTTCGATAATAAACTAGGGTAAATTTGTAAAGCTTAATAAATCAGGGGTATTTCAAAATTTGCAAAACTTGGGGGTTCTTTTTGAGAATTTGTTTTCCAAAATGATGATGTTGCAAAAATTTTAGAAATTAGGGTCATTTTGGTAATTTGTAGGTTAGGGGCAATTTCGTAAATTTTACCAAATCAAGGTATTTTGATATTTTGCAAATTAGGGTTTTTTTAAACATTTTATAAAGTAAAGAAATTTTGATAAGAACTGTGGGTGGTTCGGGCATATTATAAACCAAGGGCATTTTTATAATTTTACAGCCAGGGGTATTTAGGTAATTTTATAACTTAGAAATTTTTAGGAAATTTTTCAAAAATAACAATTTTTACGATTCAAAAGAGTAGTTTGTTGACTTTTAAAAACTAGGGTTTCCATGAAAATGTGGGTAATCCCTTTCGGGGTTTAGTTATTGTGTTTAGCTCGCGGATCGAGTCCTCTTGGTTAGGGTGAATCAAACTACGCACTTATAGGATTCCAAACGAAGAGGAGGTGAGTCACTAGGATCGCTTAAGTACTGTGCTCTTCGGGATCCAATCCTAGACGTGCGCACCATGGTTGCTACACCCTAACTCGACGACTTAGCCATAGGTTTGTTTAATTAGGCATTAAGTCTTATGTAGTCGTTGGGGTAATCTAGTCCTAGGGTACAAGTACCTATCATACTATTCTACGCCCATTTATACCCTTTTACAATTTATAACATAAATCACACAGATGGTTAGGGGTACTTTACCCGTGGATCATGGGTCTGAGACTTAGGTGCCATGCCTAAAAACTCGCTTATTTTCAAAACTTTCAAAAATTCATTTGGGCCTTTATTTTAAAACATTGTTGGCTTTAAACCCCAAAGCCGAGAGTTTAAAACTGGGCTCGATACCAAATCAAACACTCTTAAACTCGACCCACGAGCCTTGACCGATCTCGTATGTTCCTCGATGTAAACCGGTTTCAAATTCTTTTGTTACTTTGGAAAAATCCGTGTGTTTTGAAAGAAAACCGCTTTTGGGTTGGGTCAGCTCTGAGTTGGAAACAAATTTAGCTTATATTGAGATTTTAGGTGATAAAACATTTAGAGTTTGTTTTAAAATAAATTTACTTAAAACCTTAATTAAATAAAAATTGTGAACATAATAGAATAGAACAAAACAATAGAATAGTTTAACTATGGCCTTATTACATCAAATAAATTCTAAAATTAAATTCAAAGTACATAAAATAAAAAGCCCCAATAAAATAGATTTCTTGTCGAGCATGGCCACCCTAAGCTTTTACCGACTCCGTCCACATCGATCACACCAAACATGTTCCCACACTAAGTCCTAACAAATTCAAGCATACAAGTCATACATGTACATATAACATCTATATAATATGATGCAAACCCGAACCCGAACCTAGATGCCATCCGCTACACATCACCCGTACTCAACTCGCACACCGTGGGGACTATCGAAGTCAACCTCCATCCGCTACACACCATCAAGACCGCCACGCAATGACGTGCTTATCGCTCTTATAAATATTGTGGCATAGCCACCAGATAATATTTTGTGTCATGAGACACCACATTCAGATAATTGTGACCGAAGTCACCATATTCAGATATCGTGACTTAAGTCACTACATTCACTTCCCCTTTCATAACATCCTATATGCCCCCTAAATCATTCATATCATGCAATTTCATACCATAGGCCTTATTTCACATTCTTATCATTATTTACACATGTACCATAACAGATCTTATTATAATCCTAGTAGGAGTAGGAAAACGTACCTGGATACTTTGTACCATATCATGGTACCTTAGCCCTAGCTTTCACATCATTATAACATTTATATTAAATGTAATGCTTTAAATTTATTAAGTCTTAAGGAAGGGTACACACCTAATTTTCTTAGCAAGTTTATCAAATCCCTAACTCGTCTATTGCTTTAGATCTTCAATTCCTATATTCACCAATCACTCAATGTTGAGCAAAACCTATTCAGCTAAAAGATTAAATCCCAAGGGTTTATCACAATCTAAATCTTACCTTGTCTGTTGATTTGATTCCTAAACAAGTCCCTAAACCACCACTTGACTATGAAGATGTCACACACTCTATACACATATGTTAGATCTCGATCCATCATTAAAACACAATAAGATGGCCTATGGCCGAATATCACTTGTGGCTTACCTTAGATCCGATATCCCGGGCTCTCCTTCTTATAGTCGACTATAGACAAATTCCTAAAGATCCTATGTAGTTTTCGCAACCAAGGATATTAATGAGATTAGTTTCTTAATCTTTCTGGCTAAAAGAAAGAAAAAGATGATGACTATAGATCCTACCCCTTATATTGAAATCGGCAACACCTTTCTTGAATCCACAGTATTATTTGGCTATGGCCTAAATGTTGATCACTTGATTTCGCTTCTTTGATGAACACTAGAGGATTTCGATTTTTCAAAGAAAGAAAAAGAAGATATAAAACTTAGGAAAATCTGCAAGACTAGTGGATTTTGCTTTTGGCTTTGTGTAAGAATTGAAAAGAAAAAGAAGAACAATGAGAGAGAGAATTGAGAGAGAAAAGGAGAAGGAAGAATGATGAATGGCCTTATTTTTCCTCCTTTTGCCGAAATTACTAAGCCTAGAGTCCCTTACTTGGCCATCACTCATATCCTTATCACTCGCTTTAAAATTAATAGAAATAATCCTTCACTTATCCACCATTTATCTCTAAAAATAAAAAGGATAAAAACTCCTTGAATTTAGCCTAATGCCGCCCTCCCTACTCCTCTCATTGACGCCAAAAGCAAAAATAAAAGCCTTAGATTTTTGCTTCCCACGCGACTCTAACACAAGTCCTTCCCTATCATGTGGCGCCATTTCCAGAGCCCTAAGTGGCACCTCCGTGCCACTTTTCCAAGCCCAATTTCATGTCATATTTTCTTAAGGCCACCTTGCCTTAGTTCCTCTTATAAACTTTAAAATCGAGTAATTTCTAAAGTGCTTACCTATGCACTAAGTGAAACACCCCAAACTCGCCCACGAGCCTTGACCAGATTTCTGATGTTCCTTAGGAAAACCTGTTCAAATTTATTTGCACTTTGAGAAAACTTGAAGTGATTTTGGGAGGAAGTTCGAATCAAGGTTGGGCTTGAGTTGAAAATGTGTTCATTGTATATTGAAATCCCTTTATTTACTGTGACAAAACATTTAGGGTTTAATTTAGAAGAAATTTACTTAAACTTTAATAGATAAAGATTCATAAACATAATAAATAAAAATAAATGTAAAATGGTTCAACTATGGCCTTATTACATCAAATGATTTCCAAACTTTAAATTCAAAGTACTTAAAATATAAAAGCCCAAAATTAAATAAACTTGTCGAGCATGGCCACCATAAGCTCCTCGCCACCCTGGCCCATCATCGCTCACACCAAACATGTTCCCACAACTGGGTGAGTCAATAGACTCAATGTGTACACAACACTAAGTCCAAATACAATCAGGCATAACAAATAATACACATTCATATCATAGTATACAATTAATGATGCATTCCCAACCCAAGCCTAATTAGCCATCCGCTACACTTCTCTCACTCAACCGCACACCGTGGCGCACTACTAAGTCAACCTCCATCCGCTACACACCATCAAAGGCAGTCGCTGCAGTCGACGTGCTCATCGCCCTTATAATTTCGTGGTCTTAGGTCACCACATTCAAATCTCATGGTCTTAGGTCACTACATTCAGTTATCGTGGTCTTAGGTCACCACATTCAGATATCGTGGTCTTAGGTCACCACATTCACTTCCCCTTTTCAATAACCCATATGCCCCATATCATACATATTATGCATTAACATGCCAAATTTCACATTCTTATCATTGTTCTCATGTTACATCTAACATGTATTCATAATCCTAGTAGGAGTAGGAAATGTACCTGAGTACTTTGTACCATCGCATGGTACTTTAGCCATACTTTTCACATTCTTCCCTTTGAAATCTGGGCTAAACACTAGATCCCTTGAATCTGTTAATTTTCACTTTAAACACATAAAAATAGATCTACTACTAAAATAGGCCTTGGCCGATTATTCATAGACACTTACCTTAAGGATCTTGAATCCCAAATTATCCCTTGGTTATAGCTTCTCACAAATTTTAAAACCACATGTTAGATCAACTTCTAATTTTTAATCAAAATCAATGGCCCTCAAGCGCACGTCGATATGACTTACCTTGATGGTCAAATCCCGAGGATCTCTTCCTTTATAGTCGACTATGGCAAAAGAAATCCAGTAAAGAAACCTTTCAAATTTTGGCAAATAAGAATATTGATGGGATTAGTCCTAGATTTCACAAACCTAAAAGAAAAGAATAGAAATCAAACTTGTTCTTACCCTTGAAGAAATCGACAAAGACTCTATGCTTGAAGTCCCACCAAGATTCGGCTATTGATGGATTGGAAAGAAAAGAAATCCGCTAATGGTGTATCTTGAATTTTCTGGGCTTTTGGCTAACAAAAAGAAAGAAGAACAAGGCTCTAGAAATTTACAGAGAGGAGAATTTATGTAAGAAATTCGGCAGAAAGAAAGAGGAATGAATGAATGGCCTCTTTCCTCTAGTAGCCTAAATTACTACTCGTAATCCCTTACTTGGCCACCACTCTTCTATTTTGATAGCTTTATCCCTTTATTTAAATTAAAAGAATAATCCCTTATTATCTCCTTGAAAATAATTTAAGATAAATCATCATTTATCCTCTATTAGCCAAATTTCAAAAGAATTTAAAACCTCCTCGAGTTCCTTAGTGCCGCCCACTTTCTCGCTTCTTTGTAGCAAAACTAAAACTTTTATTTTGCTCCCCAGCTTCTAACCTTGGCCCAATACTCCTTGTATGTGGCGCCATTTCCAAAGGCCCTAAGTGGTATCTCCGTGCCATTTTTCCAAGCCCGCTTGTGTGTCATATTTCACATACATTTTCTCTTAAGGCCACCTTGCCTTAGTTTCTCTTTTAAACTTTAAAACTTGACATTTTCTAAATCATTTCTTACATTTTCAAGTTTCCAAAAACGCTCATTTCTCCTCCTTAACCTAACATTTCTTACATTTCCAAGTTTCCAGTAAATGTTTACTTTCCTCTCTTTGAATCATTTCTAAATCATTTCTTACATTTCCTAGTTTCCAAAATGTTCAAAATACATTCATAACACATAAGACATGTCATTTCGCTCAATTAAACCGAAATTGCATAGGCCCTTTTTAGGATGTTACACTAAGGTTCACAAAATTCATAATGCACATTCACAACACACATAAGCATGTTATTTCATATAACTTAGTATTAATGCATAGGCTACAATCCAGATATTACAATAAACGCCAATTTAGCTTTTTAACTCAGCTATTATCTATCCATCATCCGATAAGATCTATCGCAGATTCATCGCTTGTAAAGCACATAAACATTTTCTTGTTCAAAATATCTCGTGACTATAATCGCTTGTCTAGGATGATAACCACCATCGACTCAAAATCTTTCGACAATTCAAGCCATCATTGTTGTCCCAAATTCAAATCTCTCAGAATATCAAATATTTTAAACTCTAGCAGCTTATCAAATAGGTTACATTACTAACCAAACAATTAATTTCACTAACTATTCAATGCAATTACAATGCCAACCATCTCTAATTCGCGTGTCGTCGATAACTCTTTTCATGCAAATTTAATTGTATGGAAGCATAAGCCATCACTATATATTCTTATACTAAAACACACTCCAAACTACCAATGACGATGCATGACCGAAAATCATAAACCTTTACCCGATTCAGTCGAATCAAAACTGATGCTTCAGCTTAATAAGAGTTTTCAATCATTATAACTTTATTAACATATATTAAACTAAATCAAACTTCGCAGAAATGAAAACTTTGACAATCGAAAAACTTTAATTTACAATAATATTTTCAATTAGAACCATTCGATAGATATAATTCTCAGATCATGTCTTCTACAATATGAATTCTTTCATTCAGACTATGTAACACCCCTAACCCAAAACTACTACCAAATAGGTTAAGAGGCATTACCAAACAATCAAACATTTCACCTTCATTTTAAAACACATAGTCAATCATCATTAAAACGTATCACAACATAATCATAAAAGTTCATTAATGAGGTCTACAAGACCTTAAACACGCCGTTAGAAAGGGTCGGGACTAAACCAAACACGCATAAAAATTTTTAGAAATTTAAACATTTTTCAAAATCGCAGAGGTCACACGCTCAGGTGTGGTAGGCCAGGTGCCTCACACTACTCAAGACACGCTGCATCCAGCCCGTGGTTGCTACCGAATTGCCTTGAAATATAACCACGAGGGACACTGGCTGCCACACACACCCAAGCTCAACCACAGGGGCGCTATAGGCCATTTTCAAGACCAAACTTGCCACCCACACTAGGTCACTTACATGCACAACTTAATTCTATTCCATACTCTAAATGGCATTCAAACATACCAAAACATACTCAATCTAATCTTTTAACCACATCATTCATCTACCTATATAAATCCATCATAACAAATCAATTTAACTTATCATCCACACATTCAAATCATGTTAACCAAACCTCATTAAAACGATACCTTAAGTTCATATTTTTATCTATCATTCTCATCAACCAAATAAGCATAACATATGCCACATCCATCATTCACTTAATTCATATATGCATTTCATCATCATTTCATTTTCAAGCCATATCATATGGCAATCTCATACACATCAAAAACATACCATATCTGCTAGTCTATGCATGCCATATACCAAAATATATACACCTTTCAAAAGTACCCAAAATAGATTGCCGATAATGTGATAAAGATGCTGATGATCCCTAGATCCGAGCTAGCTTTACTAACATCACAGAATACGTATGACAAATCACAAAGTAAGCTTTCAAAGTTAAGTAAGTTCGTAATATAATACATATTACTCAATAATACCACATCAATACATAATTAAACCATCACATAGATAAATGCACAATTAGGCTAATCATCAATCTCAACCATATGCTCAAGTATCTATTCATTCAACTTTTAAGGCTATCATCAACCACATAGGTTCAAACGCATCTTGATCAATACATAGTTACTCACCATTTATGCTACTCAATTGCTTGATATTACCTCTCGCTCAACCTTTGCTATTCCTTTGATTTATTCGCACACTTAGTGCCAATTTCATAATCAAACATAATCATCACCGCACACTTAGTGCCAATATGTTAAACCGAACTTATATCGTTATCGCACACAAAGTGCCAATTCGATAAAGCCAAGCTTCTATCTTTCACACAACACGCTGCTAATCATCTCTCTGCCTCTCGCTTTCTAATTTCCCACACTTAGTGCCTCTAATTCAATTCCGCACATAGCATTTCTAATCTCATAGTTATATATATATTCATTCAATTCACATCACATACATATAGTTTAGAACTAGTATTATATCTCGAACTTACTCTAACGCCGAATACCAAGCTTGGCCGATTAATCGAGCGCTTTGTCTTTGCCTCGATCTCGATCCGAATCTCTCCTTTCTTCGTTTATACATATTTAAATTTAACTCACTCAATTAAGAATTCATTCAATTTAATCCAAACACATATTTAGGTATTTTACAAAATAGCCCTCACATTTTCACATTTCGACACTTTAGTCCCTATTTCACAAATCACAAATTCACATAATTTCTTTTCACATAAGCCTAGGCAAATTTTTTCCTTCTGCTCATACAAGCCCACACATTTCATTTATTTCACATTTTAGTCCTCAATTCACACTTTTCTCAATTTAGCCCAAATTACACAAATTCATCAAAACTCCAAAGACAAACTATATTAATCAAACACATATCTTTCATTTTCCACCATCAATCATTCAAGAACTCACATGTTCATCAATGGCATATTTCAAAAACGTCATCAATTCACAAAATTAAGATATGGGTTAGCTAGAGCGCCAAGCAACAATCACAAAAATGTAGAAATTATCAAAACCAATCAAAAATCATACTTTAATCAAGGATAGCAATTGCCAAATGTTTCTGTGCCCTATTTCTTTCTTTTTCTTCTTCAATTTTGCAAGGAAGATGATAATATGAAAATTTTGTGTTTTGTTTTATTTTTATTATCATTAATACACCAATTACCATTTTGCCTTTAATGAAATTTAATAATAACCACAAAACCATGCTATCATCTTCCACTAACTTATAAATTGGGATATTTGCATCATAAAACTTCCAAATTATAAAGACAATAAACAATTTAGCACTTAACAATCAAAGACACAACATTTTTACACTTTATGCGATTAAATTCTTTTTCATAATTCGACATACAATCGATAAAATTACCATACATGTAATTTTTCACACAAAGCTATATCACATATAATAAACACCAAAAATAATATTAAAATATTATTCTAACTCCTCAGATTTGTGGTCTCAAAACCACTGCTTTTGACTAGGGTCTAAATCGAGCTATTACAAACTATCTATCTATTTACCCGTTAAATAACAAAATTTATTTCCTGCACTCCAAGGATAAGCTCAAACACATATAACTTAATTAACCTTTCAAACAAATAACCCAATCAAACTAAACAATCGAATCGATCTTGGTTGTCAAATAATAATTTTTCAAAGAAAACCTTTCTTCTTGCTGTCAAGATAATTCAAACATACAATTTATCACAATTTCTTCAAGATACTAGTCAAAGATCTTCTTAAAAACTGTATAACTCGAATATGACATAACATTCCATCTTTACTCATTGACATATATCAAGATTTACTTGAAAGTGATAACTATAATACGATTTGAACTTGATCTTCTATTGTCTATGCTTTGCCGATGTTAATTCCTCTTTCAAGAAGACTAGAAAAGATTATATAATAAAGCTATCTCAACTATTAATCATTGAAGCGTTGTACTGTATTGAAGTCACCTCTGTCAGATAAAAAAAATCATAAAGCCATAATAAGACCAACATCTCAACCTTATAAATAGATAATATCCCAGCTGTTGATAATGCATTTTGAACACAAAAGAAAATTAAATATGGTTTCAACATAAATAAATACGTAAACATAACCTCTATAAACTGATGATAATACCACTGCATTCCCATGATCAAACCAGTAAATAATAATAATAGATATATTCATCTCCATCAAAATATTATCTCTGCAGATAATCACATAGAATCATAATAAAATCGAGGTAGCAAAGTCTCAAAGTATGGAACTATATGTAATTTTTGAAAATTACAACCCATATAGAATGATAAAGATCTCAATGATATCCTTGTAGAAATTCCGTAAGAAAACATCACTCATAAGCAATGAAATCAAATGTGACATTTAATATAATCTTCATGTATACTCAACCAAACAATAACCAAGAAAAAATACTAGCATCATACTGGATTTCACCGCCGACTTTTCTATCAACACAATGAAATAGAATACTGTGGAAAGATAGAGCAATGCCGATCATAACCTAAACAGTACTCAACAATGCTTTCATCTATCGCATGTTTAGCTAGTGTTCTCATACGATAAGAGTTTCGCTTTGAAAATAAATAGCCACATATACCTCTAGGAATAATTGATCACATAAAATGCCCGAAGAGATCATTATAAGCTATTCGACTATACCATTGCACTCTCGTATATCTTTACAATTCAAACATTATTCCATTGTCTAATTCTCGTTATTATTGATTCCTCTTGTCCCATCACTAATGTAAATCAATTAAGTAGAACTTCCGCTAATACATTATTTAGATATCATACCTGAATATTTTATTTCGTCGAAGTCAACTTCTTCATTAATAGTGACTTTGCATAATCCAAATAGTCTTCAAAACGATCCGACATCTCTTCTAGTCATGTCTTTACTGTTGACTCATTCTCTTATCTTACCACAAGATTAATCCTTCAATCACTAAACTTTGTAATTCCACACACTTGTAAGCTTATTCAATCTAAATCTTACGAATTTCATTATAACACTATACCGATCGTAAAGTGAGGTTCTTAAAGTCTCAAATTTAACTCTCACATATACATGCACATAACATAACATAACATTTATCAATAATATAATATTATAAACTTTTATTCATACCTTTATGAGTTTCAACTCATCATAAACACATTTTCGCCAAATACTTGAGTACCACTTTCTCGTACTATCGGAATTAGATCTGTTGGAAAGCATATTTGTCTAATTAAAATAATTTTCATCGAGTCTGGAGATATCATACTATCATGTGTTCTATATGGCATGTACACATATGCTACGTTAGTACTAGAATTGACTAAATCATAGCTCCAATACCAATAAATGTAACACCCTCACCCATATTCAACCTGTAATAGGGTTACGAAGCATTATTGGAATTACAAGATAAATAAACATACTTTTCTCATCATTTCATACAATCACCATTCAAATTCAATCAATTTATCACTTATACAAGCCTATAAGGCCCTAAACATGCTTTGAGAGAGGTTCGACTAAACCGATAACTTATAAAACTTTCATGAAACTTTGAAAATATTTTTAAAATAGGGGACACACGCACATGTGGCCATGCTGCAGTCTCACACTTCCGCCACTAAACACGCCCGTGTCGATGTAATAACCTGATTTTTGGGGCTAATCTGTAATGTTAAGCTTTCGAGACCACAAATTGGACATATAGAAAAATTTATTTTTATTACATTTCTATGGTCTGTAATTTTACACAATGATTTTATAAAATTTTGTTCAAAAGTTTTGACATTTGGGCACCCAATTTAGTAAAAGGACTAAATTGTAAAAATGCAAAAGTTGAGTTCTACATGCTAGAGGTGTCTAATTTCTATGAAATTTTAAATTGAAGGTCCAGAGATGTTAATTAGACCATTGACAAAATGGACATGGTGAGATAAAATTTCAAAGTTTTAAGTGAGGGGCATTTTGGTCATTTGGTAAATAAAATAATAAAAGGGAACTTAAAGCCAAAATTTGCTCATCTTTCTTCAACCTTGGCCAAACTTGGGAGAGCACCATATCTAGGCTTTTTCGCCTTTCAAGCTTGATTGTAAGCAATCCTAGCCCCATTTTTAATGCTCTTTATGTTTTTGAAGTCATATCACTTGATCTACTTATTTCTACCTTTAATTTAAGAAAAGATCGAGGTCTAGGGTTTGAACCATGTTGATATTTTTTTATTTTGATGTCTAATGGTAGATTATGCATGTTTGAGGTGTGATAAACAACTTTTGCTAGGTGGTTTTGATGAAAATGTCAAAAGGACCTATTTGTAAAAAAATTTTAAAATGTTTGTAAAAGTGTGATTAAATGAAAATGTGGACTGCTATAGTATAAAAGAGGATTGGCTAGGCTTTGTAATTGAAGAAATTGAATAGATTTCACTTTTCGAGCCTAGTGGGCAAAATGTAAATATGTTAAAGTTTAGGGCAAAATGTAATTTTTCCAGTAGTGTGATTTTTAGAATTTGCTATTATAGATCAAGAAAGACGGGTTCGACCTTTGATCGTGGGAAAATAAGGTTATTGATGATTAGATCCATTTTCGCTATTTTTGTACCGAGGTAAGTTCAGATGTAAATAATGCAATCGCTATTTATGCTTTAGTTGCTTTAATATTGTATGAATTGTGACTTTACTCTTTTAACGTGAATCGACAAAGTTCGACAAGCGAGAAAATCCCGTTGAACTATATGAGTAGTTAGGATACAAATGTCATGATATTAGGTTATTGAGATTTCGTGGTAAGACTATATCCGTGGATTTGGCATCGTTATGAGAGTTCGTAAGACCATATCGGGTTAATGGAATCAATATGAGATTCCATGTAAGACTATATCCGGGATATGGCATTGGTATGGCATTGTAAGTATGAGATGTCCCGAGTATCCTTTAGTATTCCAAGTGGTTCATGTGTAGTTCAACTAAACGTTAACGCTGTGAAAGATCGTGGTATGTTGAAATTGGGCATGTGTATGTACAGAGACTCATCCTTAATGAGCTCGATATGTGGCTAACCTCGATAAGGTGGTGATTGAGTAAGTTTGACTATGAGATTTATTATGACATTTATGTTAATTTACATCATGTTAATTATGTGTTAAATTTGTGTTATAATGCCTATTATTTGCATAGTAACTTACTAAGCGATAAAGCTTACTCCCCTTTCTTTTTCCTTTGTCTTATAATGTCACCAAGCTAGTTCTTGGATCTGAGATCGTCGAAGATTCACCACACTATCAAATTATCATTTTGGGTACTTATGATTACAATATTTCGAAAGTTATGGCATGTATAGGGACTTGGTCTTTTTGTTATGTGTCATAATTAATTTGGCCATATGAGTTGGCTTCAATAGTTGATAATTCATTTTGTAAATGGCCATTTGATATTGGTTAATATTGGCTAAGTATGTATACATATGATGATGTTTTCATGAATGTGAGAAATTGCATGGTTTGAGATGCTAAGTATGTGATGTTTGTATGTGATAAATGATAGCTTGTAAATGATATATGGATGCCTTGAGTATGGTTGATTTGGCTGAAAGTATATGCTTGTGTAGGTTGGTACATGGAAGGGTGGCAAAAAGGCTTGGTAAATAGCCTTATATTTGTCCACAGGGCGCAGGTGTCAGGCCACAGTGTGACACATAATCGCCTCCCATGTGCATGTGTTTCTACTGCAAGGCCCCCTGCACCTTAATTATTGCAAAATAGAATGCTCAAGAATGAGCACACGAAAGGCAGACAAGTGGTGTGTGTCTCAGCCATCTAGACAGACGGCCTAGAACGCAGCAGTGCCCCGCTGCAGGAAGTCTACACCCATTTTAAGAAAAATTATAAAAATTTAATCGATCACAAGGCTTAAGGATGTGGCATGTGACTTGACCGTGTGACTTCAATTTGATGATGATGTCATAAACAGTAAAGCTCCTTAGTTTGTACATGGTCTCAAGCACACGTTGTCTTAGAGTCACACGAAGCAGTCTCTCAACCCACACCTGCTGTGACCCTTTTTACATGAAAGCTTTTTAAGTTTCCTAAAAGTTTTAAAGTTCTCGATTTAGTCCTAAACCACTCCGATGCATGTTTTGGGCCTCGAGGCCTGCTTAGTGACGATATGAATGCTTTTGAAATGTTTTAAATTTGAGTGGAAATTTCTGCCTCTGGTTTTAAATGTTTGCTTGTGAATAAGTCCTGGTACGCCTCGCACTCTATCCCAAAGGTCGATACGTGTAAGGGGTGTTACATTTAGTGGTATCAAAGCTACGATTTAGTCGATTCTTAGACTAACATAGCATGTGTAAAAGAGTCTAGCTATACTTGCCATAAATGAATTGTGATAGTGTGATGACTCTGGCCAACTTTAAATTGTATTTTCATATAGTAATGGATCCCAATCGAAATGAGGTCATGAAGTCGAAGTAATGTGCTAGCTCCCGCCTAGGGGTAGCGTAACTGATAATAGACCTCCTACGCTTAGTCAAGGAGAAGGAGGCAGGAAGCCTTTCTCTATATGATGAATGAGTGGTATACGTAATTTGTTCAACAAATCCAAATGCCCAACCTCCTCCACCCCTTCCCATTCCTCTCATGGTTCCCGTAGCCCCACAAGATATGGACTTTGTAAGAATGAATAAGCCCCTGCTGATAAGATTTCAAAGCATGTGGGGCGGAGATTTTAGAGTGAATGTGGATGATGATCCTGAGATAGCCGAAGTTTTGGCTCAAAAACTCCATCAGTATTCGATGAGTTATCCCTGCACGCCGGATGAGTGTTTAAAGTGTGCTATCTTGTTTCGAGAGATTCGTGATACCACCGCTGGAATACAATAGTATTTGTGGTATTGAGACAAAGGGTTACATGGGAATTCTTTCAAAAGAGTTCAAAGAAATGTATTAGTCAACTGCTCATCGATTAGAAGCGCAACAAATTTCTTGAAATAAACAAGGTCGATGATTGCTGACTCGAGTATGAGCAATAATTCATCGACTTAGTAAATATGCTCAGAGAGTAGTGTTTCCACCGAGGCTATCATGTGCTGTAGATTTGAGGATGGATTGAATGAGGATATTCAAGTGTTAGTTGGGATTTTAGAGCTAAATGAATTTGTGGTATTGGTTGAACAAGTTTGTAAGTTCAAGAGTTGAACAAAGAGAAGAGAAAAGCTTATCTCAAAGCTAGAGATTCAAAGAAAAGATAGATGAGTAAGTTGTAACAACCTGATTTGGGGCTAGTTTAAATAAAGGGTTTTGTAACCACTAACTGTGGTTGAATAAAATTATTTTAATATTATTTTGTGTGTTATAGCAAGTTTTTAAGGATGCATGAAAATTTTGGTGCCTTAATTTTAGCGATTGTATGCTTAATTCATAAAAAGGACTAAATCGTGATAAAGTACTTGAAAAGTTCTATTTTACAAGCTAGAGATGTCTAATAGCTATGGAATATTAAATTAGAGGTCCTTAAAGTGCAATTAGACCTCCCTAAAGATAATGGCCGGCCAAGGGAACAAAGAGAGATAAGAGCATTAAATGAGTCAAAAATTTAGTGGTGTTAGGTGACTAAAATGAATACAATAAGATAAGTAAAGAGAAAGCTATCATCTTTTTCATTTCCTTCTTCTTCTACCAAAATTTTCAGTAAGAAATAGGGTTTTGAAGCTCATACTTTCAGCCAACATATCCTCTAGCAACTAAGTGATTTTAGAGGTCTTTTCTTGATAATTTTTGTACTTTTTGAAACCCCAAAGCTTAAGCTAGCTAATGAGTGGACTATTTTGCAAAATGGTTGAAAGTTTAGGAATTTCCATGAGAGTGTTCATTTTTTATGAGTTTTTATGGAAGAAAATGAATGTTAGTGAGTTAAGGAACAACTTTTGTGAAAGGTGTTACCATAAAAACACCTAAATGGGACCTATTAGTAGTAAGGTTGAATTTGTGTAATAAATGCATGAAATAATTGGTTTTTGTGAGTTGTTGTAGGGGAAATAAATGTTCAACTAGGCTTGTTTAATGAGAAAATGTGATGAAAAACGATTTACGAGCCTAGGGAAAATCCCATTAGAGCTGTTGAGTAAATGGTATAGAAACTCTAATTCTTTTTAAAGCAAAAAATATACCTATCTACATAAACAATGTAAGATTTGTAATTCCTAAATTATTATGTTTCCATGAAATGCATGGAGATATATTATTAAGGGAATAATTTTATATATCAACATTTACCATTCTCTATTGACAAAAACTTTGTAATATTAACTATCAAAACACTTCAAGAGAAATACCTTTAGTAGATAATCACAAATATATTTGTGATCAAGATTTTAAACCACCGAGGAAAAGGCAAGGTTACGGACTAAAACTTCTGATTAATACATTTTGCACCGAGGTAAGTTTATGTAGTAAAATATACATCTTAATACATATGTTTTTACTCATTGGTGCATTGTATAAATGAGATCAATTATGTTTGAGATTGATTGAAATTGATAGATAGTGAATAATTCTCGTATGAACCTCTGAATATATATGTAAGAGCAGAAACATATCCCAGAATATTCCCATTGGTGGGCTATTTATGTATACCACCGTAATTATTTATTTTGTGGCTATGTGCGATACCACCGTAATTATTCTTGGTGGTCTGTAAAAGTATACAACCTTGTTATTTACTCAATGATGGGCTTTGTGCGATCCATTGTTTGTATTATCATTTGGTGGACTATGTGCGTAACCATCGTAAATATTCTTGTTGGTGGGTTATGTGCGATACCACCCTATTACCGACATTAGTATAATAGTGGTACGAAACCACTAGGTACTCAATATTATTCGAATGGTTCATCGAGAAATTATCTATGTAAATGTTTCATGTGGCTTTGTGGTGATGAGTATAGGATATGTGAGTAATATAAATGTTATACGCAAAGGTAGTACGAGATGAGATGAGTAAGCATGGTTATGGAAAATGTGAATTATACTTGTTTAGTATGAAATGTTATTGGACTGACAGCACATGCTATGATACTTTATTGTTTACATGTAAACTTATTGCTTAAAGCTTACTCCCTTTCTTTCCCCTTGTTTTATAGTGTCAAAGAGTCTACTGGATACGTAAGATAATTTGAAGATCATCCACACTATCGCATCATCTCGATATTAGACTTAGCATTTTGAGTATGGCATGTATAAAGGCTAGACATAGTGAAATTTTTTGTTGTTTTGGCCAAGTGTGTTGGCTTCTTTAAATATGAACACTTTTTGTAAATG